>SNQJ01S0097888.1:1304-14637 GCA_010110895.2 Picea sitchensis | reverse complement strand
TTTACTATATATATATATATATATATATATATATATATATATATATTATTTTAGTTTATTTTTTCTTTTTTCTTTTAGGACAATAAGAGAAAATAATCATCCTAAGACAAGAGTAGGGGAATAACTTCCCTTACTCACTATATCCATCTTTGATTGATGAAGCAAGTTATGAATAAATTCCTCTCTATTACCAGGATTCTAATATAACCTTAATCTATGCCCATTTACTAGAAAATAAATGCCTTCCTCATCAACGGTTATAATTTTGACTGATCCATTATCAAATATTGTCTCTATCTCATATGGACCTAACCGATGGGTACTGAGCTTTCCTTTAAAAGTTTTAAATCTAGAATCAAATAAGAGATCGCAGTCACATGGTTTGAAATTATTTTTCCTCGTGAATTTGTCATTCCATCTTGATCTTTGTTGATGGATGATGATAGTATGTTGAACTGCATCTTGTAGGATATATTCCAATTCATTTGGTTGTTCCAATCTTTGTTGTTGTGCCTCTGAAAGATTCATACCAAGATTGGCTCATGTTCTAAAAATTTGTATTTGTAACTCAATAGGAAACAAAACTTATTTTCTGTACACAATATTGTATGGTGTACGCCTAGTGGTGTTCATCCATGTGGTCAAGTAACCCAGAGGACCTCAAGAAGCCTATTTTCCCAATCTCGGTGGTGTAACTGAACAATTTTTGTCAAGATGGATTCAATGAATTTTTTTGTGGACTCCACCTTCCCATTAGCTTGTGTATGGTAGGGGGATGACTTCCTATGCTTGATATTGTGTTTTTCTATGATATTCTAGACAAGCTTTGATGTGAACTGAGTACCCTAATTTGTTAGAATTTCTATTGGGACACTAAAACATGTAAATATGTCCTCAAATAAAAATATATAACAACTTGTTCATTGGCATCAAAAATAGGTTTGGCTTCTACCCATTTAGTGACATAATCAGTACATACCAAAATATACTTTTTCTTTCTAGACATTGGAAAACTAGGTCCTACAAAATCTAAGGCCCGTTTTTCAAATGGTTCTATTAATACCGCAAGTTGTAGAGGTATTTTTTTCCTCTTGCACCGGTCTTCCCATCCGCTAGCAACTATCATAGCATCTAATGTATTTCTTGGCATCTTTGAAAAGAGTTGGCCAATAATACCCTTGATGAAGGACTTTATATGCAATTCGTTTGTCAACAAAATGGCCTCCACATGGTTTGTCATGGCATGCCTTCAATATGTCAAATAATTCATCCTATTGTACACACCTTGTTGATTTTCTAATGGATTCAACCCTAGGTATGGAATAATACCATGTTGATATTTTACTACTCTACTCAACACCTATTATATAGCTCAAAATACAATCACTTTATCTACTAAAATAATAATTGAGTAATAAACTAAACATGGAGCGGAAACATAAACAAGGAAACCAAATCAAGCATAAATAAACACCAATATTTTTGGGTATAAACCCCTGGAAAACCCTGGTGAGAAAACCAATCCAATGATTCTTTTATTAACTTCAAATCGGGGCTCTCATAATAGGGAAAATGGCCCACTGAGAGAATTTTACACTACAGACAAACTTGACAACTCCTGTGTCTTTGTATGACCCCATACTGACATGTTTCCCAAGGCATACGTGATTCATCCCAATGTAAACTATGTATATATGTGACTGTCTAGACTGTGAATCATGTATCCATACAAAAAACCTATATGGAAACCTCTATATGATCAGATTCTTCCCTTTGGCTTATGACCTTTGAAACCCACCTACAGTTGCCTCTTCTCTCTCTCCTCCTTTACATGTATGACCTCTATATGGAATTCCTTATCCACCTATACAATACCTTGAATAATTTTCCTTTGTGATCTAACTCTCTGATCAACACTTGAATGAAATATCTCCAAACAAATTTTGAGATCTCCTCACTTTAGTGTAAGAAAAAATCCTTGTTTTCTCCTTCACTCTTCACACTAGAAAAAGTTCTTATTTTCTATCCTCAAGCTTGGTATCTCACACAAGTCCCATTTGTGTTGAATCCCTCAACACAAGTCTCTTGACCTCAACCTCTTGTCAAAATTATCTGACTTTGATATCCTATCAAAAGTGGTTTATCCTTTACCCCAGCCATTCTTTTATAATCATGAGTTACAATCTATTTATAATATTCAAAGTGATCTATGGTTGAGATTACTTCTCACACTCAATTAAGATTTATATTACATGATGCATGCTAATCATGTTCCTTAAATAACTCAATTACTAATAAGAAAACTTTTACTTTAATAAATTATGTAAACTCACACTGGGATTTTGACGACTTCCATATTCTAGACACAAGACAATGCAGAAGTACAGGGCCAATGATACCACAAAAATCAACACTCCCTCTTAGAGAGGAAGGTACTTCTCCCACTCGGATTTGGCTCAATATTTAATACCAAACCTGCTACCATGCATGCTCTCCAATATACCTAATTAGTTTCTCCCTATGACACAAAATCTATCATTGTTGTGATGGTATAACCTGTCCCTGAATACTTACATCCTCTGAACATGCTCTTATAAGTCTCCTTCTCCTGAGTATCTTGCATGTTCACATCATACCATGATCCCTTCTTGACAGATTTGGAAGGCAGCTCATTTACACTTGACCCTGAAGGCTGACTCCCTCTGAGTTTCTCAACCTTCAGAGCTACCTTATCCTCATTCTCCTCTACTCTACTACTTTTCACTTCTCGTATAGTTTGGCCCTTTAGCCTATAGAATTTTCTCTCCCTAACTCCAAATACAACTACTTTGTATGAGATATATCCTCTCAGCATGATGATTTCCTTTCCATCTCAGAATAAGAGATCATATCTATTCTTCTCAATCACTGAGATTAATATCACACTCATGTTGAGTTCTCGCACCAATATCACATACTGCACTCTCAAAACACCTCATGAATCCATTTGTAATGGCATTGTTCCATATCCCTTCACTACATGGTTGGTTCCCATACCAAGTTCCACATCCATCTCTGAGTTAGACTCTATGAATCTCTCAAACACCTCTCATGATCATTTCATATGACATGTGGCCCCACTATCTATAAACCATGCACCATATGATATAGTTCCCAATGAAGTCTAGGAAATAAGTAAGAAATCTTTCTATTCATTTTTTTTTGAAAAATCGTCCATTCTATCCTTTTCCAATGAAACTACATATAGTTGTGTTTCATTGCCCCCCTTCTTCCTGTGAGGACATTTCCCTGCATAATGTCCAAATTGGTGACATTCAAAGAACTTGACTTTTCTCATTTCCATCTTCTTCTTTCCATCTTGAGCGATAGACTCTCCATTGGTAAAATTCATGAACTTTCCCTTCCTTTCCTCGCTAGAAAGATAAAAAAAATTCATCGTGACTACTCTTCAAACCATCCTTGGACTCTCACTGAGTCTCCTCCTAAATACAATTAGTCTATAGTCTATCAAAACCTAAAAATGTCTCTCATGCATAAGTCCCCCACACAAAAGGCTCCAAAGACTTTTCAATACCTCTCAATGCTACATTCACCAACTCAACATCTTGTACTGTCTCACCAATGGATGTGAGTTGATATTGGATATGTGTAATCTTCATAAGATAGTTCAAAATTGTTTCCTCACTAGACATATTGACAAATTGAACTTGGTGCTTCAAATGTAACAACCTTCATGTATTCTTGTTTTAGTATAGACCTACCAAAGCATCATACATTTCGTTGGCATATTTCTTCTTAGAAATGTGTCGAATCAAGTGATCCTTTATGTATTCTATCAACACATTCTTGGACTTCACTTTCTTATTCTTGTGAGATGTCAATTCCTATATATCAATAGTACTTGCAACCATAGTCTCAACATACTCTTTGAGGTCATTGTCCTCCAAGAGAATAAAAAACATTTCCTTCCAAGCCCAAAAGTTGGTTTCCCCTTCTAACATATCCTCAATATTCAACATGTTCACCATATGAAAGATATGATCTGATAACCCTCAACTGAAATTGTCGTTTCCCTAAAATATATACTTCGGTTTCCCTTACCAGTTATCAACTTGATAATATATATCCTCTTTGTTTCCTCCCTTCAGAGACTAGGCTCCCTCTTTCCTTCAAATCCTCGACTCTAATACCATGTTAATTTTATAGTAGATTCAACCCTTGGTATGCACTAATACTATGTTGATCTCTTACCACTCTACTCAATACCCGACATTTAGCTCAAAATAAAATCACTTTATATACTAAAATCATAGTTTATTAATAAACTAAACATGCAACAAAAACATAAACAAAGAAACTTAATCGAGCATATATAAACACCAATATTTTTGGGTATAAACCCATGGAAAACCCTGTAGGGAAAACAAGTCCAATGATTCTTTTATTAAGGTCAAATAAGAGCTCGTGTAATAGGGAAAATGTCCCACTGAGAGAATTATACATTGTAGACAAACCTGACAACTCTTGTGTTGTTGTATGACCCTGTACCAACATGTTTCCCAAGGAATATGTGATTCATCCCACTGTGAACTGCATATATGTGACTGTCTACACTATGAACTTCATATCCCTATCAAAAACCCGTACGAAAAGCTCCATATGATCTAATTCTTTCTTGTGGCTTCTATCCCTTGAAACCCACTTGTGACTGCCACTTCTTTCTATCCTCCTTAACCTATATGACCTCTTTATGTAAGTACTTCTCCACCTATCAAAGATTTTGAATCACATTCATTTGTGATATGATCCTATGATCAATGCATGGATTAAATATCTTCACCCAATCTGTGATATATCCTCACTTTAAAGTAAGAAAAGGTCCTTCTTTGTTCCTACACTCCTCACACTAGAAAAAGTCCTTCTTTTCTATCCTCAACCTTGGTCTCTCACCAAAGTATTTCACAAGTGTATCTCGAACAAGTCTCTTCTATGTCGACTCCCTCAACACAATTCTTTAGACCTCGACCTCTTCTCAAAAATATCTGACTTTGATCTCCTATCAAAAGTGTTTTCACCTTTACCCCATCCTTGCTTTCATAATCATGAGTTACAATCTATTTCTAATATTCAAAGTGATCTACAATTGATATTACTTCTCACACTCACTTAACATTTATATTACATGTTTCATGTTAATCATATTCCTTAAATAACTTAATTAATAATAAAAGCACTTTTACCTTAATTAATTCCTTTTAACTAAAGTAAAATCACACTAGGATTTCGATGAATTCCACATGATAGACACAAGAAAATGTGGAATTACATGTTTGATGCTAGCACAAACATCAACACACATTCTAATGTTAAGGTCAAGTCTAGTACGAAAGACTTTTCCACCAATCTATGAGTAAGTGGCACCGCGTTTAATGATATTCAACTTCTCATTTATAGAAATATGTTGAGGTAATTTTCCTATAGCCAGATAGTTATCAATATCGGAAAACCAAGGATATTTAGTAGATATTGAAAAATTATCCTCATCATGGAAATTATCGTTAATAGGAATTAATTCACCTTCATTATGAATCTTGGAAATAAAATATGCTACGACATTCTCCTTATCAGGTCTATCTAGTATAGTGATATTAAATTCTTGTAATAGAAGAAGCCACCTGGTAATCCTTCCATTGGTAATTGGTTTGTTCATTAAGTATCTAATGGATGAATGGTCAGTGTGGATGAAGATTTCATACCCTATAATATAGTGTCTAAATTTGTTTATGGCATGCACTACTACAAGGAACTCATTTTCGGTAAGTGTATAGTTCAATTAGAGGGTGTCATGTTTTTACTCATAAAATAGATGGCATAAGATAATTGATTTACCTTTTGACCTAATAATACTCCTAAAGTTGTGTCATAGGTATCTGTATATATATGGAATGGATGGGACCGATTTTTTCCTCTTAAAAAAAGTGCTACAAAGAGCTTATCTTTCAAAGTTTCAAAAGAAATTTATATGGGATGCTAAAGAAAAATTCATTATGTAATATTCCAGAAATAAAAATATGCAGAACAAAAATAAAATTCTAGAAATGGTAGATGAACAACAATATAACCAGAACAACACCACAATAATACAAAAATGAGACCAAAATAACACCAGGAAGAGCACTTTGATTACTGAGAGGAATGTTCACTTGCCTCTTAGAGGGGGAAACCTCCAGTCAAGAAGAACTCTATTACAATAATATCCAAGAAAAAGGTTCTCATACCCTTGACTCCTATTTATACTAAATATTTCTATCAAAAGAACCATCTAGAGGAATATCCTTCTAGAAGCAAAAGCTTCTCTTAGGTCTTCTTACATTGGACTTATTCTTCCTTATTGCTATGACTTATTAATATTGACCTTTATTACATCAAAATATATTATTCTACATATGTGAGGGGTTAGGTCCCTAACATGTCATCCCCCTTAAAAACAACCTTGTCCTCAAGGCTTGAGATGTCAAAATTGTTGCAGAATGGTAGTTGGTTCCCAAGTGGCATCTGCTGGAGTTGTATCTTTCCACTCGACTAACACTTCATTTATGATTCGTTGATGCAGACGACGCTCACGCTAGTCCAAAATGACTTCTAGTTGTAGCCAAATGGAGCCTTCTTCGTCCAACTCGGGAAGGCTGGTTTGAGTTTGGCACTTAGTTCCAATCACCTTCTTTAAGAAGGAAACATGAAAAATAGGATGGAGCTTAGAATGATTGGGCAAAGCTGACTAATAGGCCACTAGTTCCACACACTTGAGAATGGTATAAGGACCCTAAAATTTGGGCACTAGTTTCTAAAAATGGTCAGCCTTGAGGGAATTTTTCTTGTAAGGTTGCAGTCGAAGAAACACCTGATCCCCTTCTGCAAATTGACGTTCAGAGTGACCTTGATCTGCTTTTTGCTTCATGCGATTCTGGACCATGAACAAATTCTTTTTTAGGGTACGGAGAATAGCCTATCAAACTGTAAGTGTTTGGTCAACCGCCTGGACCTTCGGTACACCTGAAAAATATGAGAGAACTGAAACTGGATTTTGTCCATATATGGATTCAAAAGAAGTCATGCAGGTAGTTGTATGGTATGAAGTGTTGTAGCACCATTCAGCTAGTGGTAACCTTTGAGCCCACTGACTTTTCTTTTCTAAGGAAAAACACCTCAAATATGTTTCCAAACATTTTTTGACAACTTTAGTTTGACCATTAGTCTAGGGATGATAAGTTGTGTTGAGATGCAATTGGGTTCCTTGTAGCTTGAACAGTTCTTGCCAAAAATTGTTGGTGAAAGTTGGGTCGTGATAAAAAACAGTAGAATGCGGCATGCCATGATGCTTGAAGACTTGATCCATGAAAAGTTGAGCAATAGTGGATGTTGTAAATGGGTGTTGAAGAGAACAGAAATGAGCATACCTGGAAAGACAATCAACTACCACCACGATGAATGATTTATTTCTTGTTTTAGGTAATCCTACGATAAAATCCCTAGAGATATCCCTCCAAATAGTAGGTGGAATCGGAAGTGGTTGTAGTGTGCCAAGAGATTTGATTGTTTCTCCCTTGTTGCATTGACACACATCATATTCAACCACAAAATTACAAACGTCATGCTTCATACCATGCCAAATAAAGTAACGTTTGACCCTGTCATAGGTTTTGTTAAACCCGGAGTGCCCAAATGTGGGTGTAGCATGAAGCTCAGAAAGTACCGTGGTTTTAAGTTTTGACTTTTTACTTAAATACAAATGGACTTTGTATCAAATCTCATCATGGAGCCAAGAGTACCCCTGGGAAACTGGAGAATTGGACTGCAATTGTTGTATTAGATGCGAACTTTTGGGATCTTGTAGCCATTCCTGGCGAATAGCTTGGAGCCAATCTGGTACAATGAAGGAGAGAGGAAAAAGGGACCCTTCATCTTCATATTTTCGAGAAAGTGCATCGACAACCACATTGTCTTTGCCTTTCTTGTAAATGATCTCGTAATCATATACAAAGAGATTAGTCACCCATTTTTGTTACTCTAGGGAGGAAATGCATTGTTCCAGAAAATACTTGAGACTTTGATGATATGTCTTCATTTGGAAGCGTTTCCCCAATGGATAAGGGTGCCAAAGATCAACAACATGCAGAATAGCCAACATTTCCTTTTCATAGATTGATTTGCCCAAATTTTGCTCAGATAGTTGTTTGTTGGTAAAGGCCAAAGGCCGACCCTCTTGCATAAGGACAATGCAAATTCCTTTCCATGAAGCATCACATTCTAGGACAAAGGTCTTTGTGAAATCAGGAAAGACCAGGACTAGAGTGGTGCACATGGCCATCTTCAAGGTTTAAAAATCCTGAGAAGCTACTGGAGTCCAAGTGAAAAAATTCTTTTTAAGGAGTGCAGTGAGAGGTGTCGCAATATTTCCATAATTCTTAACAAACTTGCCATAATAACCTGTTAAGCCCAGAAATACACACAAGCTTTTGACAGTCTTTGGGTGAGGCCAGTCTTGCATAGATTCAATATTTTTAGGATCCAACCTGACGCTGACCTTGCCAACAAGATGACCCAATTACTTGACTTCTGAGGTGCCAAAAGAAAATTTATATTGTTTCAGGAAAAGGTTGTGTTCAGCGAGTAAATGGAGAAATCGATCCACATCAGCAAGATGGTATGTCTAGGATTTTCTATGTATGAGGATATCATCAAAGAAAACTAATAAAAAATGGTGGAGAAAAGGACGGAAGACATGATTCATGAGGCTTTGGAAAGTGGAGGGAGCATTACACAAACCAAAGGGCATGACCAAAAACTCATAGTGGTCCTCATGAGTTCTAAAGGAAGTCTTAGGAATGTCCTCTTTCATACGGATCTGGTGGCAGCCAAAACGAAGATCAATTTTAGTAAAGAACTCGACACCACTCAATTCACCCAAGAGGTCATCAATGACAGGAATGGGAAATTTGTCTTTAATGGTGAGTTTTTTTAGGGTGCATAAGTTAGGACACATGCGCCAAGAAGAGTAGGGCCTCATACTAGGGTGGATAACACCTACATTGAGCAATTTTTGAACCATTTTCTACAATGTCCCCCACCTCTTGATGAAGAGGTTTGGGAAGACTTAGTGGTCTAGCCATCCCCACTAGACCATAGTCTCATGTAGCATGGGCACAAATCAACCAACTCAATGTTATATTTTGAAGTTGACTTAGAAAAAGGGAAAAAGGGCAAAAAGTAACTCAATGAAGAATTAGAACGATGGAGGTTGAGTTAGGAGTTGAACCCAGGGGTTAAACTAACTCAGCAGGGAAATATAATGGAATTATAAAGAAAAGGCTAGGGTGCACCTTTCATTCATCTTGGATATTTGGTATTTGCTTGTTGAGCTCTTGAGCACACAATTTTGAGGGTTTTGAGATTGCAAACCCTAGAGAACAACTCAGTGGTGAAATATTCCACTCACCCTGTTCCAAGATTTGTCTCGAGGATGAAATAATCCACCCACACCATTCTACACTCATCATAGGTTCCATCATCGATTCAGGAGGGCAGCAGGGCTGTACCAGTTAGGTTTTTCCAGTAGGGGTGCACCATTGCTTGAGAGGAAGTTCAATCCAGTATATTGATAGGGCCTAGAGACATTCTAGCACTTGGGTTTTGCTTCAAGGACCTTGCTCATAAATTTGGAGGCATTTTGGAGGAGTTACTCAGGCCAGATTGTTAGCTACAGATTTGGGATGACTTTGAGAGAAGGAGGGCATATTGGTGATTCAAATATTGTCATATCTAGGGGGTTATACCTCAGATCAGATTGTGAGACTTCTCCCAGTGAAGTTTGGCAGACCGACCTATCATCCTAGGGAGTTTCAGGAGTTTTGGAGGCTTCCTTCATCAGGGCCAAATTATTGGTCATTTCAGGGCCTTCAGGAGGGCACAGTCTTGATTAGGGTTTCAATAGTTAGAGGGGAAACACTTGGTATTTGGGATTCATACTTCAGGGAGAAATTCCACTTGTCTTGATATATCTCTTGGTGAAGTTTGTCATTGTTTGGGGTTCTACTTCAGCTGGGCTGAAACTTTGGCCTTCTCATCCATCCAGTAGGACGTGTTAGCAACTAGGGGGTTGGACTTAACCCTAGCATATTTTGTATTTGGATCTTCATCTCATATTCAGCCTTTGGAGGCTTATTTTGTATTGTTGGGAGAATTTTTTACGCAGGCGCACCCTCCCAGGGCACGTCCGCTCCCACAGGACCTTCTCTTCCTTAGGCCCAAAGAACTCTAAGGTCCTTCTATTTCCCTATCGAGAAATTTGCACCCACAGTTCTCTTCGGCACAATCCTCCCTTCTTTACTTTCGGAGGATCGGAACTCGCAGCTTCATGAGTTCGTTATTGACCGCTGGGCTCTTAGGTCCCCGAGACCCAATAGTTAGTCAAATCCCTGACTTTTCCCCCTATCGAAACTTTCACTCTATCGCGCCTTCACTACTTGCAACCTCGCGACCTCGCAATCTCGCAATCTCGCAACCTCGTCGGTTGAACCGTCGAGCTTTCACCCTCCTATTTCGCGAACCCCCAAGATGCGAGATTTCAACGGGATGTTGACTCCTATCTCTCGGCAACATGCGTCCACCCGTCGACCACGCGGGTCCTGCCTTATGCTTTGTCACTCGCGTCCACACGAATCTCGTCACTTCACGACTCGCGGGTCCTAGTGCAAAATACTTCGGGACTTCTCACGGTGAGATCCCGCTGACTTGGTGCCACCTGTACTCCGCTCGCCGACTCTGCTATGGCCCACACTATCCTCCAGCTGTCGGGATATCACTTCTCGCGATCTCGTGACTGTTGCGTCCAATTTCTCGGGTATTTTCTCGCGAGGTCCCGATACACGATCCCACGTGCAGATCCAATGGTCCTCCTACGTGTCGGATCCACGGCTATTTCCTTCTCGCTTCTCGCGACCTCGTGACTTTTAGTACCCAATACTTGGGTTCTCAACCTGCGAACTCCCGAGTTCGCGAGATCACCGATATCTGCCACCTGTCCTCCTCAGATGGACGGCTCTGATCTTCTCCTAAGCTTCAAACTCTTTGGAATCTCCTTGCCGTAACCTCCTTTCACCTCTGTAAGGTCTGACGATCCTCGGAGTTTCGCGAAATCTCCTCAGAGGATTTCGACCGTCTGTCCTTCCTTGTGTAACCTGAAATGAAAAAGAGTATCTCTCCACGAGATTCCTTCGCCGCTTCACGAACTTGCGACGCTTCTCTCCGGCTTCTGACAGAAGCTTCCCTACTCTTAACCTTCAGAAAATTCGAAGGTCTATTCCTGCTGAGCTTCTCCACAACTTTAGTCTTCAAGAAGAACCTTTGCACACACTCCTTGTGGAAAATCTTCAATCACATCTAAGTGTTGAAGTTCTCTTAACTCTGCGCACACCGGCAGCTGTAGTCCTTCAATACTTCGCTCAGTTTCACGACTGATACTCTCTTAGCCTGCACACTCCTTGCACGGCTCTACGTCTAACTGTAACTTCGCGACGAATGATGACAAAAGCTATCTCTCTGAGCCTTCTGTCAACACACTCCTTTGTGGACGACTTCAACTGCACTCCTTGCAGGAATCCTTTCTCAAGAGAGAAAACAATTGTAACTCACCTCACTTCCTCTCAGATTTCAATCTCGACACATGAAATCATTGCACAGCATAACAACAATGCATAACAGGAAGAAATATTCTTAAGCAGAGCATTTAACACACATACACAGAGAATAACACAACAGCCATGAATTTGAATCAACTTCTTCTATTAATTCAAGATCTATACATGGGTGTTCTTCCACAACCCTCTGCTATTCTCCTATGCTCTCTAGATTCTCCTTGCTCCTGTTAATTGTTACAATGATACAAATGAGGGTGTCTATGTTCCGTTTTCCCTCTTTCTTCTAGAACTATCTAATCTAAGAATTCAATTCCATCTACCTGCAACTACTACTATAAATGCCTCTGTCTATCTTAGACGAGAGCGTATGGCTCGAGGTCTGATTACATTTTTACCAAGGCGCCAAATTAAATGATCTCATTTATGTTCAGGGCATCAACTTCAAGGGAAAATTTAAAAATTCAAAAACTTGCACTGGACGTCTTCCAGTTGTCTTCTGCTTCCACGTTGGTTTTGCTTGTCGTGAGGGATGCTCCTGCATCAATTTTGTAGCAACTCATATCTTCTATCTTGTAGCCATATGATGCTATTCCAGGTCTACTTCTATATTGTATCACGTTCTTTATTTTCATAATAAAAAGGTCATATCTGTGTTTGGAGATCCATATATTTTGTGTTGATTAGATATTGCATTATATTGAGTATATCTTAATGATTTGTGCTGAATAACTGAATATAACCCTAAGGCCAAAATATATAGGGACCAACCAATACATACAAAAAATCAAACAATTAATTCAGTGGTTAGTTAGTGTTCCCAAGTGAAAACAATTGGCTTGGGAACATTATAGTGGTATCAGAGCTCGTATCCTCCCATCCTATGAGGATTAGTGCATGCTAAAATTCAGTGGTATTTATATGGGCCAAAGGAAGAAACAAACAAGTGAGACAGAAGCTGAAATGGAGGGTTCAGGTGATGACAATGAGCCACGGGGCTTGGCAATCTTAGCACATGAATTTCGTAAGTCCTTAGTCTAGACAGAGAGCACATTGGTCCACCACTTACAAGAAAATCAGGAGTCAAATATTAGGGAACAGGCTAAATATCTGATACCTTGAGGATGGTATATGAAAACTAGACATGGATAGTCGATCTGTTGTTGTAGATGACTCACAAAGGGAAAATCCCAGAATCCTATGCCAATAAGGAGACTAGTGGGTCTCATGGAGGAAACAGGAAGAAAGAGGAACATGGACCCTATCTTTATTATGAGGGAAGCCAAGGATGAGGAGCACCACTGGGATATTTAGGTAGCAGGACTACTCTTAGACCATACTTGCCCACGTTCACAGATGAAACCACACAGTTGGAACCCACAAATTATTTTGTTGATCAATTTGAGAAATGCGGTAGAGAGTACAACCAATTGATTTTGATAGTTCAGAGATAGATGACCCTACTGTTGGACACACTTAGCACACTTAGAGGGGGGGTGAATGAGTGTGGGGCTCTTTTTCCCAAAACTTCCCTCTTGCACAAAAACTCATCAATTAACATTCAACATTTATTCATTACCCATTGTTTTCATTTATAACCAGTTAGATGTGAGCACATATCAGCAACATATAACAACAAT
>SNQJ01S0097887.1:0-12671 GCA_010110895.2 Picea sitchensis | reverse complement strand
TCTTGATGTGTTGTTAAACCTTTGCTTTCACAAGTTCTATTGACTTCCTTTTGTCAATGAAAGACGTTTCTCCTTTGTTTTCTATCATATCAATTCTTTGTTCTGATGTTATCCTTATTTAGTGAATTAACGCATTTGACAGAGTGGACTGCACAAATCTTGAATTTTCACAATCGCGATAAATTCATTCATTATGATAGTAACCTAATTAAATTCAGGACTCGTTAATTAGTGGCCATTTAATGGACTGGGCAGTTTTCCAAGATAGTTTGATTCTTGAGTGCTGATGCAAACCTGTATTGTGTAAAAGCCTGCCTAATTATTGCTGTGCTTGTCCACAACTTGGCATAAGCCATCATTGCATTGTGGCTTGACTGTCATGAGATTAAAGCAACATGGGCATAGATACTGGCTCACTAAGTTAGCTTGAATGTTGATGCAGTATAAAAGCTTATTGTTTCATTAAAATTCTAGATAATAATTTCTGTCTAATAACCTTGCAGAAAATGAGAAAACATTCGATTTCGAGTCAGGAACATCTCTAGGTCAACTTAGAGACACAACTCAACAAATTGACACTCTTGATGCCAGCAAAGGTAATTCTGATATACACTGGAAGAATATTTGGCAAACAAAACTGGTGCTAGCATAAATGTCACTGAAAACTGTGCGTAGAATGTTTGACAGTTCTGCATGATAAATCTAATTGGGAGTTATTCGAGGTTAACTGTAAGCAACATGAAATTGTAGAAAAGGAAAGAAGGCACTGTGCTCAAACATCTAGCAATTCCAGCCACGAGCTTCCGGCAGATCAGGTGATTACTAGACCAGAAAGTTATCGTGTCATTGAGATTCAAGGCCTTTCTTGTCTTACTGGTTTTCTTACTTCTGAGCTTATGTGCATCTTTTGATTTTTTATTCTTTGCGTCTTTTAGTTACAGATTGTTGGAATCCTTTTTTATACGAGTTTCTGGGGTGTGTGTGTGTGTGTATATATATTTGTGAAAGATGTGATCGAAAGGTATTCTTATTTTATGATTACCTTCATGCTTGCTGTGCACATTGCACTTTGTTCCAGGACGAATCAGAATGTTTGGGAACACATATTTATGTAGATGAGTGCGAAGACTCAGAAGGTGACAAAGGGGCTGGCAGGTCAGAGGGAGGTCCTACAAAGTCAATTCAGGGCAGGGGTGGGGAAGTTTATATTGGGATTGATCACTTTTACACCGGAGATGCATCTGGCCATTCAGAAGCACATATTAATGTTGGAGAGACTACAAAAATAAAAAGAGGAAGAGGTAAATTGTTTTCATTTAAACCTTCAAGGTCTTTTGCATTAGAAGCTTTTTACTTCTCTCATCATTTTGTCACTACATGCATTTAGGAGACATTTCAAGGATTCAATATTTATTTTAATTTAATTTAAATATTAATGTCCACTAGTGGACAAATTTGGCCGATGACATTGTAGAAGGCACAAAGATAATTGAACAGTGGGAGCACTAAAGTATTTCCGAGAGAAATACAGCAATAAAAAAAAATGAGTACATATTGACTACCGAAACAACACCAGGGAAGAAAAAACAGGTAGATATACGATAAGATTTAATTAATGTCCAATGATAGGTCAATGGGATTCAAAAAGTATATCCAATGTAAATAGATAGTGGGAGTGCGAAGGCAGCTCCTACTGCTACTCTATCAAAAACAAAGGAAGATCCAAGTATCTATTTGAAAGAAGTACAAAAGGACATAACAAATGTCGAAAACAAAGCGATGACAATTACAAAGAGAGGATGTCAAGGTGAGCTGGAGCCTAGAACTATAGGCTTGAGCTGAGTGAGGAGAGAGAGAAAGAGGCTCCGCAGTTGAGTCATCAATCACTGCGAAGGGGCCAATGCACTGTTTGATAATTTGGTCTGGAGAGTATAGGGGCTCAGGGGGGGCTAGTTGTTTGATCTAGGGAGGAGCACTAGAGCAGGGAACTCCACCACTCCTAACATCCGAAGTCGGGAGAAAGAAGCTCTAAATGGAGGAGTAGATTTTACGAGATACAACGAAACGGTACGAGGCCCAAGAGAATAAAGTGGGTGAGGATTTGAAAAGCAGCAAGGAATAAGCTCTAGACAAAAAATGATGTCACCCTGCAGCCCTCCTAACATTCAAGGCCGAAAAGAAGTTGGTAATTAGACACTAGTTGAGCACTGGTTGGTTTCTTTGAAGTTTGTGTTGCTGGACTCACCTTGTAAAGGAGATCTAGCCATGAGCTTAAGATTTAGATTAGGAAAAACATGTGCTCTTCTTTTGGACAACAACACTTGTCTTTTAGCCATAAAGTAGAGTTAGCAAAGACAAACTCAATATTAGCCGGGGCCATTGCCATATACGATGGTTTGGCCAAATTGAGTAGCTTGGCCAAGTAGGTATTGGCGAGGGGATTGTGGTAGAAACATCTAGGAAAACCAAGAATGAGGATCCTCTTCCATTCTTGAGGAAACCATCAAGCAAACACCTATTTGGGGGTGGGAGTGCAGCAACAAGAAAGAGGCCCGCATTGGGTTCTATTATCGCACAATTTGTACTTGCCCAAAAGCCCAAGGCAAGTGGGTACAAAATTGGCGTAACTGGGAATAACCTATCACTGTCACCATAATAGAAGATCCCTTTCTATTTAGGAGTATGTCAAGACTACCCCAGGGGAGATGTCCCCGGTGACCTGGGGGGTTTGAGAAGGCTAAGGCAAATAGTCACAAGGAAATCCTTCCCCTCTCACAGATCACTCAAATCAAAGGTTTCTTTTATGTCTTAAGGATGAAACAAATGGATAATATTGTGTGTGGCCCAGAACAAGACAACAAGGCAAACGAGGCACTTTCCAAGTACCAAATAATTGTTAGTACTTCATAAGACAATAAACCTTCAATAAATAAGCTAGCTGATTATGAATTTGCAGCAATGCAACAATTTATAACAACAATTAATATCTTATAACAGCCACAAGATTCATGCCTTGAAATTGCTTGAAAAAAAGACAATAAAAAGTGATTTTGACTAGGCAAATTGATAGTAAATTGTCACAAGCAAAGTTGGCAATGTTTAGCTAGCTTTTAATGTCACTTTTGCACATATTTTGCTGCAGTTAGATGGCTGTAGCTATCTTTTGCAACAACAGCAAATTTAAATGGTCAAAAGTGCAAGAAAACCAGACATAAAACTAGCACTTACCTAGTAGATTCACTAGCAATTGTCACAATTGAATTTTGAATGGTTCTAGTACAAGTTATGTAGGTAAATGTGCCAAATTAATGTATGTTTTTGTGGCTGTAGCAATGTTTTGCTACAACAAGAAGTTAGCTTAGGAGTTAGTTTAATTTAGGGTTAGAAAATGTTAGTAAAGGGTTCAAGGATAAGAGTATAAGTGTTTGTTTGATCAATCACCACTTGTAAAAGGTAGTCTAGTGCCTTTCTAGGGTAAATGGAGTCACTAATGGCAGCAACAAATCTCAAAGGAAAGATAGCAATGATAATGATATGTTAAAGGGGTGGAGAGGATAAGAGAGATGTTGGTATCCCAAGGCCTCAAAAATCCACTTCCAAGAGAAAATTTGCTAGAAAGTAAGAAGGGTTAGGCCTGTTGCCTTCCTAATACACACTTGCAAACAAGAAGGGTTAGGCCTCGGTTATTCTCCTAATACACACTTGCAAACACGAGCAAAGTCCAACTCACTGAAGGTGTCCTTGAGGCAATAATGCCTAGGTTCACGTATCCACATCGTCACCTTGGATCGAACCTCTTCCTTCTAGGCTTTACTTCCTTAGGGAAGCCAAGGGTAGACCCTAGTTAGATGTGATTTAACGCTTATAAGTTCTAGGAGTTGGTTTTAATTTGTTAAAGGTTGGGAAAACTAACCTATGATGCTAAGGAAACAAATGCAAGATGCACAAGTGCTTATGTTAAGCAAACCCTTCCCTAAGTCAACTAAGACTAAAGCCTAAAAGGTTAAGTAAGGGTCAACTAGATTAAGGAGGGAGTTTTATTACAAAAGATTACAAGTATTGCAAAGTTACAACTATTCCACAATAATGCTACAAATACTTACAATAATGAATACAAGATATGACAACAATTATACAAGAGATACAATAAGATGTACAAATAGACAAGATTAACCAAGTGCCAAAGTGTGATAATTAAGAGATATTCAAAATTAAGATCATTCACATAAGGCCAAGCATGCCCCAATAATAATTGGACTGCTTCTCAATGGCAACCACTAAAGCACCTGCTAAGACTCAAAAATATGATGCCTCCAAATGGGATGCACAACCTCTTCTTGAATCACACCGCAAATTCTGGCGGAGATGTAAAATACTTTGAAAATAAATGCTCAACCACACTCAAAAGATCTAACACTTAGAAAATCAAACCACAAGATTGCATAACAGATTGAGAGATGTATGTGTGCTTGCAAAATAGATTTCTAAACAACCATCATAAGATATACCCAAGTAAAAATTTTCTAGAAGACTAAGTGGTTAAGAATTGTTTAAAGATTTCCGATAAATTTTACTTACCCTCCTAACTAAGGGTCAAACCTTACTCCTCCTCCTCCTATTTCCAAATAACTGCCGGATACTCAAGATAGTAAGGCAACGTATTCACCCTAGTTTTCACGGTCAGCCCTAAAGAGTACTTCCCGGAAAGGACACATCCAGTGTGTCGTGAGACAATCCCCGCCACACCTGTTTTCCTCAAGCCCTGCTTTAGATGGTGAAGATGGTGGAATTAGTTTGTCCTAGTTGGTCTAAAAAGTCATTATGACTTATGGGTAAGTCTTAAGGTGTGTTATGAGTGTTTTAGATAAGTTTTAGGTACCCAAAAATAGTGAATTACCCTCAAAACAAAATCAGAAATGATCAATGGAATGTTGCAAAATGTGAAATTGAAGCATGTAACACCACATCTAAAACATGAAATGAAGGCTGGAAATAGAGACCATTTATATCATCATTTGATAACCCATAACATGTACAAGATATGTAAGAAAATGTTATGAAGGGCAAGAACAATCCTGCCAAATGGAACAACACTTTAGATTTTAACCATTCAACCACATGAGTTATTCCATGAAGAAAGCATGTTTAAGAAAAAATACTTGCTGAAATCGAACTAATTCCTACACCATTCATTTTATATGAATATTTTAAAAAATAAAAGGAAAACCGGAGAGATATGTTTGCCCAAGAAATAAAAGATTGCTTTAAGACATATTATTTGACCATGTAGTCTACTCCATTTAAGATAGCATGCTAAAGAGTGAAATATTTGCAAAAATAAGACTAGAGCATGTAAATGGAAGTATGCCTTAAGGGATTAAACTAAGATGAGTGATATGTGATGATTACTCTAGAGCATTTTAATCCATTTAAACCATAGAAACCATCACCACATTACCAACATCCTAGCCATACGCATTTTGGGGTTACTCTCCCAAGGTGTAAGCAATTATAAGCAAGAACTTGAAAATAAAGAACAAACTGACTCACAATGGCACAAGGTGGGAGGTCAAGCCTACCAATATTATGCCAAAAAGGGTTGTAAAAGAAATTTGGACAACAAATTATTATTAGGCAACCCTACACACAACCTTGTCCTAATGACAAGTGGGGGCAAGAAATAAAGAATGCTTTGAAAAAATCAAGCCTTTCAGCCCAACGACTTAAAGCCAATGAGCCAATCACTCTCCCAAGGTGTAGGCACAAATTAAATTACAAAGAATGAAATACTATGGATGAAACAATAGAATGCAAGCCTCAAGGGAACTTCGGGGGCTTGCTACATTACATAGAAATGAGTGGGAGGAAAAAGAGAGTTGTTAAATCAACCAATGGAAGCTCTTGGGAGTGCTGCAGAGCCAATTTGGGCAATATATCCTTGTTTCTTTGGTAAGAATCAGAAAACCAAATAGCAAATGCTTGTCGAAATGTGTCATATATCAACACAACAAAGTCAAGAAAAATTTCTGTTTTTACGCTAAATTTTCACATAAAAATCTCCAACTAAAATTTGAAATTGTTGACCTATCTAAGAATGTTATAAAACTGAAATGTAAATGGAATGAGTACAGAAAATAGGACTAAACAAAGCTAGAAGTTTACATTGCCGAGGGAAGACTCCTTCTTAAGGCTTTCCCAACAATCCTTTGAAGTGAACCTGCAAAACTCCAGACAACCGCAGGAAGCATGGAAGTAGATAATATGTATGAATAAACTAACAATCTAAAATACTCTCAACAACTAGCTATCCAACATAAATAAATCAACAAGAATACTTTGCTAATCTACCAAAATAAACTACTATACTCAAGATCTACTCAACACTACACAATAAACTTAAATATCACAATATCACCTCATATGATAGAATGCAACCATAATACTTTTGGTGATTCCAAATCCTCCAAAAGCTTTATTAATCAAATGGGAGAGCGTTGCAACAACAAATTGCTCCAAACCTCTCAAGAGAAAATGAGATGAAGCAAGAGACAAAGACAAGAGAGATAACAATTCTCGAGCAACACTAGCTCAAAGATTGGTGAATGAATGAGGAGGTGAGGAGCTGTATTTATAGCTCAAGGAGGCAAAACGCACTCTTGGATCATTGCCAAGTGTTGCAACACAAGTTATGGTGGGGATCTCAAGAGGTAGGGCGCAACTCTAGGGTTTTGGCATAGATAGAGAGGTGGACTTGAGGTGGAGGGTGTGGGACATGGCAAGGGTGAGGTGTTAGGCTAGGAAGGACGCACCACCTATGGGAGGGGCCCACAAATTATTTCAGCGAACAACACGCCTAGGGGGGTGTGAGGAAATGAGGGAGTGAAAAGTTTATGGGGTGAATAAAGGTTGTAAGGTGGATTGGGTAGGCTAGGGATGTCTCTTCTTGCCTTTTTCCATCATTACATAACCCCACTAACTCATAGTTACAAAATTTACATTTTTGACTTAGTAATAAAAATCACTGTTTTGACTGACTCTGACTCTGTGACAACGCCTAACTTGGTCCTGACCGAAATAAACTTAAAGCCATGCGTAGGGTGCCTTTCCATTTTATTTGAGCACAAATACCTATCAAAACCCAAGGACCAGTTTTGCCAATAATTTTCAAAACAATTAATTAATTAAATAAATTAAAATCCTCAACCTTAAAGAAAAATTAATTAAATTTTAATTAATTAAAAAAAAACCTATCTAGACTAGACGTAAATTCCGCCAAACTTTCTACAAATGTCTTTACATGGTCATTTACATCATTCCTAAAACGATTAAAGCGAGTGGTGGATGAGACCAATAGAACGCCATTCACCACTTTGAAGGAATTATTGCGGTGTGTGAGGGAAAAATTCATGGAAAATCAACCAGGCTAAAAAGCCCACTGATAACCCAAGATAAAACCCTGGTGAAAAGAACTCTCCCAATGAAAAACATCCCAAGGTACCCCACCTAACTATGAGATCCATGCAAACCTATTACATTTGTTTCAACTCAATGAGGGGTGCTGAAATTTCGCTTTTTACAAAATTTCAGGCCGAGGCATAAATTGCCCAGTGGAACCAAACTATCTTCGACATATTTGCATCATCAGATGCATATCTTCATTGTACATGCAGCTGACTCTAGTTGAATATCAGGGTGGTCAACAAGGCTCCCCAACGATTTTCTCTTTTCCTTGAACAAAATGTAATGCACATGTAATAGGTAATGAAGTAGGGTTACTAGAGTGCTACAATGGCAGGGATCTGGTATCTACTTTAAATTAGGTGCCTTCAAGAAATTTTAACATTACGAAGATTATAGGAAATGTAACACATGCCCTTTCCCAGGGCTCTCGAAGCTATAATTTCATATTTAAGATTATGAAACAAGTAAAATAACCATAAGAATTCATTCAAAATAAAAAATGGAAGATTTTCCACGCATTTCACTACAATGTAATCAAGCAAATCACAATTACATTACGAAAATAAAATAAAATGTTAACCAAAATTTTCCTCCTTCAAGAAGTGCACACCACTCAGTTTCAGCCAAGAACACTTAAGGAAGGCCTAATTTCAGACCTCTACTTGAGTGATGAATGAATCATGAAAAATACAAGAGTTTTATCTCTTATTTATACAATGGCAATGACCTTTAATTGTCTTTAGGTCACAAAGGTCAACATGGCTATTTTACAACAAACTAAAGATTTTACATGAAATTAACAATTAAAACCCTAATTTCACTCTTAGAGATGACGCCATGCCCCTCTAGGGTGATGTTAGCCCTCATCATGGAACGCTAGGACTCAAAAGTGAAATGTTAGGCCCCAAAAGGCCTCCAATGATGCTACACGTGCCAACTAGCACAAAATTGTCCTCATGCTAAACCCTAACTGATGACGTCAAAGGTTAATATGATGGCGTCAGGGGCCTTCAAGGGCCAACGTCTATGTGGAAGAGTAAGGTCCCCCTGGGTCTAGGTCAGCGAGGCTACCCCTACTGAAATGTCCTCCTCTCTATGTGTGTAATCCTCTTATTTGTCTCTGCCCCCTGTTGGAGTGTCAACATCCATCCGGTGGGCTTTAGCCCCATGGAGGTCCGGAAAGCTAATCATCTCCCATATGTACTTGCCCGTCGGGCATGTTTCAGAATAATAAAAACAGATACCCTCTCCATGGGCTCATAAGTCAGCTGTGGATCATAGCAATATCAATCACATCCCATAATCAAATTACCTAAACATGTGCATCAAACCCCCTTTACCCGACAGACAAACGCTCAAAGACGCGCTATGCGCTTTAACAAGTCAGGTTTGGAGGTGGTCTCAGGATGTCCTATTGGCCAATCCTCCTTAAGTTTGGGGTGCTCTCGTGAAGACCAATCTAGGTCATGTAAGTGTATGAAATGGTGGAGGGGAATGTTTGGGCAGGTGCAAAGTGGATAACATGGAAATGTAGGTCTTGCCTCTGGGTGCCTCTCTGGAGAGGGAGAGTTGCACCTTGTCCCTCAATGCCATTGTTTCCTAGCCCATTCAATGCCTTTTATTATTTGTCTTATTGCTTTTTCTTTTCAAGAGAATAGCTCGGGGACACTGCCCTTGCGTGGTAACCAAATAATGGAAACATCATACTGATAGGTACCTATGAACATAATAGATTGGCTCGTGATGAGACTCCCCTTCTGCATATGCTACTTAAGAGCCACTCACCCGGTTTGGTGACCAGACAGATGGTAGTGTCATACCTACATGCCCATGGACCCAATAGGTCGACTCATGATGGCATCTCCTATCCACCAACCAGGCCTTGAGTTTTATATTATCTTATGGGTCCCCTTTCTTACCGATAAGCTTCCTTTTATTGCTTTCTAGAATCCTCGTATGGCATCTCTCAAAGTTTCATTTTGGCTTTTAACTTTGCTGCCTACTTTTACCCTCCGGGCCTTTAGCCCTTCTTCCCACAAGGCAAGGTACAACCCCTCATAGTGTAGCCAATCCTACTGCTTGAATCAAGGTAGGGAAGATGAGAGGGGACAAGATGAAAAGTGGTATGGAAGGAATGGACAATGACCTTTCATGGACCCAATTTAGTGGGCAACTCATCCCTAAGGGAAATCAATCCTACTAGGGCACTCCTTCACAATCTCCGTGTATGAAACAAGCTAAAGAGCATACCAAGCAAACGTTATGAACAAAGGAGAGTTCGCACATATTCAAATGCTTCAAATCGAGTGACACATACCATGATACCTGCATCATTACCTCATGGAGCAAGATCCGCTATAGGACCAGGCCGAGGTGAAGGATCTTGATGTTGTTAACAAAGTGGAGGCACCGAAGAAAGAAAAAGATGGGCCCTCCAAAAATAAGCCAAGTCGTGATACTCTCTTTGCATCTATGCTCCAGGGCCTGTGGGCCTCGAGACATAATCTCCATATCCCTAGGATAGGGATAACAGGTCCAATGGACAAGATATTTCAACAAGACAGGCGAGATGAGTTGGATCTTACCATCGGTTTTCATCTCAACTTCATCTCATTTAATGTTTCACGGTCTCCTTTGTTTATTGAGGATGTCAGGCTCATTCGGGCTCTAACAAGTTACATGCCTCTTAGTTCAGAGAGGCTTAGAACCATATTGTTGGTTAAGGAAAAGAGGTAGGTGGATAAAATGGTAGAGCCCATTAAAGCAACTTGGCCTTCATCTGGTGTTAGTATTGTTTAAGATGGATGGACAAATGCAGCACAACATCCACTCATCAACTTCATGGTGTCTTTCCTGAATGGAGCAGTCTTCTTGAAAACGGTGGATGCTCTTGGAAAATACAATGATGCACAATATATGGGTGAGTTGTTCATTATAGTTATTGAAGATATAGGTGTTGATTCTTGTGTGCAAATTATTACGAACAATGCACCCGCTTTGCAAGGTTGTCGGGCATGGCTGTGAAGCCAAACATCCACAAATATTTTGGACACTTTGCATTGTTCATTCCTTGAATTTAACACTTAAATCCATTTCTTTGGATGTGACATGGATCATAAGTCTTATTAAGGATGCACATCATATTCACAATTTTGTACAAACCATGTACCTCAATGTCTCTAACAATCTATGCACATTTAACTATTATTGTTGATGGTTGCAGATACGCGGCCTCATTCATCATGTTTAAGAGGTTGAGGAAGGTCAAGGTCGCTCTTGGGTCCATGGTTATTTCAGAGTTTTGGTCTTTTTGGAGAAAGACAGATCAAGCTTCTTCAAAAAAGGTCAAGGATACAGTGTTAGATGATGCTTGGTGGGAGAGGGTAGATATTACCATTAAGATCATGGACCCTATCGTTTCTTTGTTATGATTTGCAGACACAAACAGGCCCATCCTAGGAGAGGTTTATGAGGGGTGAGACTCCATGATTGATTCCATGAGGACCATTATTTTACAGAATGAGTCCCCTAAGTATGGGACACCATCATAGATCTTTTTCACCACCATACAGGATATTCTTATCAACAGGTAGAATAAGAATTGCACACCTTTGCTTTGCTTGGCTCACTCATTGAATCTCAAGACTCAAATACTACAACAATGAGTGCCTCAGTGGTGGGACTTCACGTAGATTCCTGCCTCACATGGATCATTAGCTTTCAGAAGGGAGGAAAGAAGCATTTAGACGACTATATCAGGATAGAGCATTTAGATGAGGTGGAAGCAGGCTTTATAGTTTTTTCCATTGCCAGCAGGAGATTTTCTAGCTATGATGTGCGGGAAAATGGTAACAGGTCTTCCAGCGATACAAATTCAGCATAAAGGTGTTTGCAAAGGTTGTGCTCTTGACAAAAATGTTAAAGGATCCTTCTTAAGAAGTGACAATAGATTCAAGGAAATCTTGGACTTGGTACATTCAGATTTGTGTGGGCCAATGACTGTTGCATCTCTGAATGGGTACTTGTACTATGTACTCTTCATAGATGATCACTCTCGGAAAACTTGGATTTACTTCCTGAAGAACAAGGATGGAGTCCTTGCAAAGTTTCAAGAATTCAAAGCTCAGGTTGAGAACTTGACCGGAAGAAGGATCAAGGTACTAAGATCAGATAATGGAGGAGAATACACCACCAAAGATTTCAGCAATTTCTGTATTGAAACTGGGATCAAGAGGGAGTTCACAGTTCCTTACAACCCTCAACAAAATGGGGTTGCAGAAAGGAAAAACAGAACTATCATCAAGGCAACCAAAGCAATGATACATGATCAGAGTCTACCTAAGACTCTATGGGCAGAAGCATGCATGACAACATTGTATTTTCAAAACAAGAGTCCTCATTAGATCTTGAAGAACATTACTCCAAAAGAAGCGTTCACCAGAGTGAAGCCTGAGATTGGACGCTTCAAAATATTTGGGTGTCCAGTATATTTTCATGTACCCAAAGAGAAAAGATCCAAGCTAGACCCTTGAGGGAGAAAGGGCACATTTGTAGGATACAGTGAATCCTCAGAGGCATATCTGATCTACATTCTTGGTCAAAGACAGATTGAAATAAGCAGAGATGTTACTTTTGAAGAAGAGATAGCCTTCCAAAGATCCAAAGAATCTCAGATGGAAATTGATAGTGAGACAATGCCTTCTCCCCCTTCAACAATTCAGAGGGAGACATACATTATTCTAGTTGATCTAGTTTCTCCAGTTGATCCAGTTGTTCCAGCCGATCCAGTTGCTCCAATTGACATGCCCATAGATATCATAGTTGGACATAAAAGGCTTGCTTGGGCCCAACAAACTCTACAGGAAGCAGAGGGACATAAAGCCCCTCAAGGAACAACTAGAGAGAGCAAGAGACCAAAGAGATTCTCAAGCTACCTTTCATCCATGACCCACATCATTGACTCCGAGCCATCTTGTCATGGAGAAGCTTCAGGTGAACAAGTATGGCAAGATGCCATGACAAAAGAATATCAGTCTATATTGAAAAATGATGCATGGGATATTGTTCCAAGACCAAAAGGAAAGTCTGTAGTGACTTTCAAATGGATTTATAAAATCAAGCATGCAGCCGATGGAAGCATCGAGAAATACAAAGCGAGATTTGTAGCCAGAGGGTTCTCGCAAGTAGAGGGAGTTGACTATGAAGAGACT
>SNQJ01S0097886.1:47981-61905 GCA_010110895.2 Picea sitchensis | reverse complement strand
TCTTCTTACATCCGCCTAATTCTCTTTTATTGAAAGGTCTTATTAATATTGACCTTTATTACATCCGAATACATTAATCTACCCATGTGCGGGTTAGGACCTTAACACCTGAAGTCTCAAACATTTAATAACATTTAATAAAACATTTAATAACGAAGCTTAATCACGATTAAGAGTTAATTAATTACTTCACAGTTTCAAATTTTGGAAAGTTTACCTTGTGTTATATTCAAAACCTACGAAGTCTGAACTTCGTAGGTTTAATTAATACTTAAAGTTAAACACGATTAATTAATACTTAAGGGTGATCTCTCATAAATTAATTACTTCGCAGTTTCATATTTCAGAAAGTTTCCCTTGTGTTATATTCAAAACCTCCGAAGTCCAAAATTCCGAAACACTTGAAGTTAATACAGCATCCTAAACATAATCAATTAAGACTTTAATAGTGATCACTTAGAGATTAATTCCTCTGCGAATTTGGACTTCAGGAGATATCCACCCTGTCGTGTCCAAAACTCCCGAACACGAACCATCGAAGTATTAATGACATTTATGATTGATTAAGGATAATGATTTCAAATAAGGATTGTGAATTTCCAGGTAATGAATTCCATTAAGTTTAATAATTTTTTCGTCAATGGAGCTATACAAAGGTCTTTAGACTTTTCGAATAAATAACTTTGAATTTCAAAATCATTTTTACCAATTGCAATTAGCAGTTTCTTATTCAACAAAGAACTTACATACTCATCTTCTCACATGTAGACTAATTCTATTCCCCTTGAAACTATGGCAAGGAAGGGATAAATAGATAGAAATGGGAGAAAGAATGCACAACAACAAAAACCTTCCGGAGTGCCAAGTCTCCAAAGTGAGATATCTTGCGGCGCATTTCCTTTTGATTTAGACGACTGAGATTTACTTCAGGACTCCGGGCTTTGGGTGTTCTGAGATGCATAACAATGCAAACCTTTTGGAGTGTCATATATATTGACAAGTGTCCAGTTTGATCAATGGTACAGATGAACTCCAGGCTTCGTAACTTTAGGAGTTCTTGACTCAACATTTCTTTCTTCCTCTCGAAATACAAGATCACTGAATATGGGGATCGTATGACATGTGTCCCCTATTTGGATCGACAGACAAGAATTACACGAATTTCACTCTATCTTCTCTACATGTGACCGAGAGATGTTTCCTCGTCTTAACCTTTGGGATCTTATATCAATTTGAAATATTGATATTCATGTTTTAATGGACCATGGAGATCAATGACCAAGAATGATTGTTGGGGGCGAAGTTGCGGGGGGTTTAATTTTGGAGGCGGTCCCTCAATTTAAAATGCGGTTTTCTCTTGGGGGTATGTGGCATCACCAAGTGCATTGCGAGGAGAAATGTGAGTTACCTCAAAACCACTTCCTCGCGCCCCCACAATATGTAAAAGTATAAAGGGACTCAACACCTTCCCTCCACCCACTCTACCTTTCACCCTCTAGTTTGGCACAATCGCTACACATAACTTACCTCGTATATCCCTACCACCTACATCCTCACATCCACTCATACTACCTCCTTATTGGAAACTTGTCCCCATGCCATCCTATTCATGAACTATTACTCTTCCCCATAACTATTATCCATCCCATAATGAGCCAACAATGAGCTACCTGTCCAATTACCACCCCCATATCTTCAACTGCAATTCTTTATCCCAGTAAATGCATTCGAAGGGATAGATGGAAACAAAATCAGATGGCACAGACAGTAAGACAATGATTTCAGTGGCCTTAATCGATGTCTGTACTCATTTCAAATAACAAAGGAAAATGAGTGCATCTGCAAGAAGATGAAGAGACAGAGGAAGTGCCAACAAAACTCAGAAATATTTGCTTACTATTATTTTCGGATTTATTCTATTTTTAGTGATACATGGTGGGAAGTCCAACGGTTTTAGTTGTGACAATTTGTTTATAAACAGATAGATTTAAGATCTATTTTTGGTTGCTTCTTGCCGAATGTAATAGATAATCTCTTTTTTGAGTATTAATAGAAGTGCAGAAAAAGATTCTAAGTTTCGTTCAATTGTAGTTATGTTTTATTTTGTGTTCCCATTTCTATGAATTTCTTTATGTAATTCTTGAAGACTGATTGATTTCAGTTTAGTATTACATATACTTCGATCATATTATATCATGAGTTCATCCAGTAAACAACTTTTCCTCTATTATTACTATGAGTAAAACAAGACCTGTGATCTATGTGAATTATTTCATTCTTATATCATGTTCAAGGGTGCGTCTTCTACTTTTCTTCTACTTAAAACAAGGTGAGACTTATCTATAATTGATACCTAAGTCTATTTAATAGTTTTTTAATTCTTTCTACATCATTTGAAATTATAATTGCAACTCAGATAACGAGATACAACCTCTGTACTATCTTATCATTAATTTCATGTAAATATTATTTCTCAGGAAATATAAGTTAGAAAAAGCACTCATAAAAATATTTCATTTAAAACCTTTGGTTCCTGACATTATTCTTTGATCCTAGAATCAATCTTCGGAACAACATCTTTTTGGTGCCGTTGCCGGGGAGGAAGAAGCAAAATCATTTTTCCCTGGGAGAATGACAGGGTAAATTTTGGTCTTTGATGGTGAACAAATATTGAATACATAAATAAGGCTTACTTCATCTTTCACCTGACAAATCCACCGTAGAAAAAATTGGCATTAGGTCGAAAGAATACCAGGAAAAACCCAGATGAAAAGCAGACTATGCCAGTTTCATATCCTGAAAAATTGTTGAAACCAAAGGGATATCTCAGACAAAATTCTGCATCGGCAGATAAGGTTCATCAACCTAAATTTACACAAGTTAATGTTAACATTATCATTGAAGAACGAACTCTTAAAGAACATTCTAAACAAGTTCATTCTGTAGAAGCCTCAACAAGTAAACCTGAAATTAATCTTGAAACTCCATAGGTAATTATTCCTGAAATAAAAGTTGAGAATTACCAGCCCATCCCTTTTTCTTTTAACTATGTTTACCAGTGAGAACAAAGGATCCATGTCAATCTCCACTAGCATTAATAATCATCTTCTTATTCCCCTTTCCAAAGTAAAAGTTTTTCTTTCCCGAAATCTTGAAGATTAGTTTCCCTACCTAGATTCACCCCCTATTACCTCTCCTATTTATACATTAGGTAAAACTGAGGAACCAAGATTTAGTTATCCTTTTCCCCCTCATCTAGATCTTCCTTCTTCTCATGATCACCTTCCCAAACTTCAATCACAACATCCTGAAGTAGTCGAAGGATCAATAGAACAACCATTTGAATTTTTTGAAAATCTCCTATTTAGCCCTCGAGTTTCGTCTCTTAGGATTTCAATGGCCGATGTCGGTGTTGGAGACGTCGGAGGTGCAGGGGTTGGTGGACAAGCTCAAACCCCTATTATCTTCACCAAGGTCACCGCTATATATGATCCCTTAGTTCTTCTTTTTGTCCTGCATGATTTACCTGAAAATTACATGAAGAACCTCCCCAAGTTCATGGGAGAAGGGGATCTAACAACAACAAAACATATAGACTTTTTCAATCAATTTTCTGATATCCTTGGCATTGAGCATGAGGACATTTACTCAAGACTGTTAGTACAAAATTTTGAAGGACATGTAAGAACTTGGTTGAGAGGACTCCCAGTAGGTTCTATACAATCATATGACGATCTATAAAATTCCTTCCTAAGGCAGTGGGGTGAGAAAAAGGATCATCTTTATTACTTAACCAAATTATGGGCCTTGAGAAAGAAGACTTATGAATCAATTCTACAATTTATACAGAGATTTAATAAGCTTTATCACAAAATCCCATCCAAAGTTAAACCTTCTCATCCAGCTGAAAAAGTCACTTTTACTGGGGATTTTGATTCTGACTTCGCTTTAGTTTTGAGAGAAAGAAGATCCATCACTTTAGCAGGGATGCAAGATGATTCTATAGAAATTGAGTCCAGTATTATGGCATCTGGGAAGCTAAAAACCAAGGTTGAGATGGGAACAAGAGAACCCAAGCGTTTTAAGCAACATGCAGGGCCCTTTAGATCTGGAAGTTCTGTAGAGGAAAAAAAGGATGAGATGGTCAAAATTATTAAATATTTATCAAACAAAATCTCCAAGATGGAAATAGAGAAATACAAACCCGATCCATATGTTAGGGATAAATTCAGAAGAAACCCTGATCCTCAGATACAATAAAGACAAATAAAAAGTCAAGATCAAAAAATTCAAGCTCCGTTTAAAACTGATAATTTCATACAGGGAGATGAGTTGTGAGATTATGAGGAATTAGGGGAATATCTAAACAACCTTAGTGATCACGATCTTGAGCCTCACTTAACCAAGAAAAATTATGAGAAATCATTAGAACTGGAACCTCTGTCTAATAATGATGAAAACATCAACAATATGGGGGACTCTGCATACAAAGATCTTGCTGACTCGATAATGGACGAGCTTCAACATAAATATTATTTGAGGCAAAGAGAAAAAGGTTCTACAAACATTCCACCAAAAAATATTTTATCATGAAATAAATAAAATGAGGTAGCAACTACTAAACCATCCACTAAAACACAAGCTTCCTGAACAAAGCAAGTTGAAAAAAAAGCAGTGCAAACTAAGAAGCTCGAAAATACAGAAGCTGAAGTTCAGACCAGGGAAATTGAAAAACCAATTGCAAGTTTCATTTTAGAGAATGAACTTAATAAAATTAAAATTCAATGCCTCTGGTTTAACTTGATAGGAATCCAATCTATAAATAAAAATCGCTAAAGAAATAAATTTTTATGATTTTGAATTTCAAGATGATGTTATCAATTTGCAGGAGGAAAAACCTACAATCATGTTCATACCACACATTGAAAGAAGTAAAGATTATGTTTCTACATTCTATATTACCTTGACGGTGCATGATCATTTACTTCACAATTGCATGTTAGACTCATGAACCTCGCATAATGTATTGCCTAAGATTATCAAGGAAAAATTGGGCCTTGAAATCACCAGACCTTATTAATATTTATACTCATTTGATTGTAGAAAGGTTATGTGTCTAGGTATGATTAAAGATCTAGTTGTGAACCTTGCTCAAGTTCTTGTGAAAAGCATTCTTATGGATGTAGTTGTTTCTGACGTTCCTTCCAAGTATGGTATGCTTCTATCCAAATCTTGGGGTGCCAAGCTAGGAGGATCGATTCAGCTAGACATGACCTGTGCTACAATCGAATGTACAAAGAAACTAGACTGACATATATAGTAATTGACCCTAAAAACCTCAACAACTACCCATTCTATGTTGCTGATCAGGACTTAGGAAATTGTATACTATCTATAGATGACGATTTTGAAGAATGTATAGAAGAAGAAAATCAAAAAACAAAAATTTCAAAGAAAAAAATAAATGTTAGAAAAGGGATGTGGAAAATGTTCTTCGATGGAGTGTTCTTTGTGGTGCTAGGGGATGAGTACGTTATTACTTTCTCTTACAGATTACAATTGGATGTCGATTATAACAATAATGTCTGTGAATATGAAGCTTTAGTTTTAGCATTAGAAGCTACAAGAAAGTTAAAATTCGAACATCTGATAGTTTATGGTGATGCATAGATAATTGTAAAACAAATAAAACAACAGTATCAAGCTAAGAATCTGAGATTAAGGTCATATAGAAATTGTTCCTGGGATCTTATAGAGAATTTATTCTCATCCTTTAATATTCACTCTTTTCCTAGAATGAAAAATCAACAAGTTGAGTCTTTGGCCAAAGCTGTTGCGACCTTCATACCACCTACTGATTTGAAACTGAAATACCACATCGAGATGAGACATAGACCTTCAATTTCGAACAACATTCAACACTAGAAAGTGTTTGAAGATGACAGACAAATCAAACAATTCTTGTAAATGGTTGATGAATTTTTCGAGACCCACATAGATCAAGAAAATCAGAATGATCCTGCCTATATTATGCAAGAGGGAGAGAACCCAGAGAAGTTCCAAGAAAAAATTGCAAATCACTGCATTCTCTTATTAAAAAACAATCAAATTCCCAGAGGCATGATCCCCTTAGAAATGTTGTTTTACCAGGATGATATACCTTTAAATTCTACCTTGTGACCTCAACCCGAAGAAGTTGAAGACTGTAATGTAGGGACTAATGAAGATCCAAAAATGGTCAAATTATCAAAATACCTTCCAGCCCAAATAAAGAGTAAATATGTCGAGTTACTTAGACAATACAAAGATGTTTTTGCATGGTCTTATGATGATCTAAAAACTTATGATACTTCTGTTATTGAACACAAGATTCCCTTAAAACATGGTATTAAAACTTTCAGGCATAACCTTATACAGATAAACCCAATTCTTCTTCCAATAATAGAAAGGGAGGTTAAAAATCTCCTTGATGAAAAAATCATCGTTCCCTCCAGATACTCTGAATGGGTAGCCAATTTGGTCCCTGTCAAAAAAATGAATGGTGAAATAAGTCTCTGCGTTGATTTTAGGAACTTAAATCAGTTGTCTCTTAAATATAACTACCCTCTCTCAAAGATGGACCACGTTTTAGAGAATGTAGTAGGAGCTAACATAATTTCTATGATTGATGGTTTCTTAGGATATAAGCAGATCGTTTTTCATGAAGATGATAGAGAAAAGATTGTGTTTACCACTCCATGGGGAACCTTTATGTATGATAAAATGCCTTTTGGTTTGATAAATGTTGGAGCAACTTTCTAGAGAGTGATGGATATCACGTTCGTCGGTGAGAGAGACAAATTTATTGTTATTTATCTATATGATCTGACAATTTTTTCCAATTCTGATGAGGAACATTTGATGCAGCTCAAACAGACTGAAAAATGCAAAAAAATTGGTTTGTCTCTTAACCCTAAAAAATCACACTTTGCTATGCAAGAAGGAAAACTTTTAGGTCATATAGTTTCAAAAGATGGAATAAAAGTTTAGGTCATATAGTTCTGAACATATTGTTGCAGCAGTACTCCTTCAAAGGAACAAATAAGGATATGAACAACTAGTATCCTTGTTTAGAAAAAGCCTCAGGGATGTAGAGATAAGATATGATATACTTGAAAAACAAGCTTATGCAATGGTGAAGGCTCTCAAGGCTTTAAGAACATATGTATTTCACTCCAAAATAATTGGTTATGTGCCAACAAATGCAATTAGAGACATCTTGGTTCAGCCAGACAGTGATGGAAGGAGAGGTACATGGTTGGATAAAATTCAAGAGTTTGATTTAGAAGTGAAACCAACCAAGCTAGTGAAAGGTCAAGGCCTAGCAAGGCTGTTAGCTGAATCAAATTTCAGAGTGTTAGGAACAAATAATTTCAATCACATGATTCTCTCCTGGATATAGAGGAAATTGATGGTCAGGCACCTATGACTTAGATTGAAGATATGTTTTCTTCCTCTACTTGGTACCGTGATATTGTTACATACCTCCTTACTCTTCAATGGCCAAATGACATGACTCCATCTAAAGAAAGGACTTTGAAACTACATGCAATTAATTATTGCATTGTTGATGGCAAGTTGTACTGGAAAGACCCTCTGGGTTTCTTGTTATGTTGCCTAACAGAATATGAAACAGAAGGTGTATTGATGAATTTCATGAAGGAGTATGCGGAGGACATCATGCTTGGAGAGGAACAACTTACAAGATTTTAAGAGCATGATATTATTGGCTGAATATATTTACTGATGTGAATGCAAGGGTCAGAGATTGCAATTCATGTCAACTATTCATTGGTAAGCAAAAGTTTCTTGCCTTACCTTTAATCCCAGTAAACGCTGAAGCCCCTTTCCAACAATGGGGCCTAAACTTCATCGGAGAAATTCGTCTGAAATCAAGTCTCAACATAGATGGATTCTAACCCTTATCGATTACTTTACGAAATGGGTTGAATCCATTCCAAATCAGAATGCTACAGATTTGTTAGTAATAAACGCTTTGGAAGAAAACATCCTATCAAGATTTGATTTTCCTCGAAAAATAGTCATTGATAACGCTAAGGCTTTCAAGTCTATGGCAATGATCCATTTCTATCAGAAATACAATATTTTTTTAGGTCATTCTACAGCTTATTATCCTTAGGGGAATGGGTTGGTTGAATCATCTAACAAGATATCGATGACTATAATAAAAAAAGTTTTGACATAAAATAAAAAATCTTGGCATATCCACTTAAAGTATGCATTATGGGAAAACCGAATCAACACCAAGAAATATATAGGTATGTCCCCTTTCCAATTGGTTTATGGTACTGATGTTATCCTTCCTATCAACCTTGCTCTTCCTGTGATGAAATTCTGTCAGGATGAAAATGAAGAGCCAAACAACGTTACGAGAAGGATGAATCAAATCATCAAAGTTCAACATAACAGAGTGGAAGTGGATGATAAGCTTCAAAATTACTAGGATAATATGAAGGCCCTTTTCGATAAAAAATCCAAAGACAGGGAGTTTATTCTTGTCAATTTAGTTTTAAAATGGGAAACTATAAAGGAATATGCAGGGAAACATGGCAAATTCGATCATCTCTCGTTCGGACCATTCAAAATTGTAGCTGCTAAGGAAAAACAATCCTTCTCACTGGAAAATCTTGATGGAGAAGTTCTCGACACTCCTATCAATGGGAATTACTTAAAACATTTCATGCAGTAGTCACATTTTGGATTTCCATTGTATACATCAGATTGAATTGACATTGGCTATTTTAATTTTCAATTTTTCTTTCCTTTTTGTAAATTATCTGAGTCGCTCGATCATTGGTAATAAATATTTTCAATAAATTTATGATTGCTTGGCATCGTTAAAATGAAAAATAAAAACATTTGTCATCTCTATTCTACAGGATTTCCTAGCATTTTGCATTTTATTCCTTTTGCAGAATATATCTTGTTGAACAAGAGATGAGGCTGATCGAAAATTCAACATGCAATTTCTCTAAAAATAGGTGATAAAATAATAATCTGCCTTGCTGAAAATTCAAAAGAAATATGAGTTATGAGTTCCTACCCTTCTAGTTCAAATAAAATTTGAAGGAAATATTTTAAAATGAACATGAAGGAAGTTTCACTCATGATAATATTATCACTTAACCTAAAAATTAGAGAGGTATAAAATTTCAACTTGAAGTGTCATACTGATAAATTCTGAATCCATCTCTGAAATAAATATAAAATAAAAATAAATAAGTTCAAAGGAAGTCTAAACTAAATACACAAACTTGTGTGGGATTGGAATTTTTGCGTCAAGTCCTCTGAATCCTCAATTTGGTTATTTTTCTCCTATTCCCAAGTTCTTATCAACTTTGTATTTTCTTTATCCTATATTAGTCTTCATAGAAATAAAGAAACTTACCTGGACTCTAAAAACTCAAAAAGATATTTTTAAAACAAGATTAGGCAAAAATCTTTATGTTCCTTTGATTTTAATAGAAAAGGTATGTCTTGGCTAATCCTGATAACTTTAGATCTTCTATCGGACATTAAAATGAATAATTCGCTCAAGGTTGATCCCTGAAAGATTAAGATCCCCACAAAAATTTTCCTATAGGCAAAGGTGTATTGAAAATTGAAATAAATTTAGTTTCAGAGTATCCTTAAAAAAATTGTTGACAGACCTTCCTTTCAAAAATTTTAAACATATATCATCCCATGTATGATACATACAAATTGATTGCCCCCACTTCAAAATGTTAAAATATAAGACATATGGTGAAAGGAAATTCATAATTTGATTGCCCGAATCTTGTCCAAAAGAGATGATGAAAGGAAATTCATATAATGATTGCCCTCATCTCAACAAAATGCAAAGGTACTAATTGAAGTGGTGGAAAGAAATTCAATGGGAGAAGTAGATAACTTCACGGGGGTACTAAACATGCTCATTGGTAGTGAAGCAATATGTATGATATTTGTATAGATGTCACACACATCCATATAACATACTGATCCAAGTGGATATCGGTGGCCACCCACCTATTCCACAGGGTTGAAAAACAATTTTCCATCTTGGCATTGTTTCGACAATTTTTCGGGTTCCAAACTTCTGGGGCCGTTTTGAGGCCCTAAACAACATTTTTTTGTGATTTGGGGCCCAAGCGACTATTAAAGGCACTAACCTATGCCAGTAGAAATTCGTTCTTCTCGGTTAGACCTTTCCAACAGTGTATCAAGAGCCCAAAACAAAGATCATATGAAAAAGTTACCCGCCCGGGAAGTTGATGTATCAACTACCCCCATCAGGGCCCGCAAACCTTTTGGATTTTCATATTCTGGGGTTAGGATTTTTCATTTTACTTATGTTAAAAAGGCTTTCGGAGCCTCATTGTAACAATCATCTTCTTGAGAATGATCACAACCATCACATCTCTTCTAAGAGATAAGCTACCACCATTCTAGCGAGTCTTTCACTCTGTGTTTTTACAGTCTTTGTACATTTCTTTCATTAATAGAAATTGTGTATTATTATATTTCTTTGTTTCTGGCAATATTTATGTGTATTTCATTGTAGTATATCTTCTTTCATTCCTTTCTAAAAAATAATCCGGATCGGTGGTATCAGAGCACGTTGCTCTTTATCGGTTTTCAATGCATCTCCCCGACGAGGTCTGAGTATAGCAAGTTGGGTCTCAAGCTTGTCTCTCTTGAGGAAAAATGCTCTCGCATGCCCAATAAACCCTCTATGGTGAAAGAAAATAAAAACGACGGAGAAAAATATTTTAATAATCTATTGCTTGAGAAAGCTCTCACGCAAAAAACGGATGAAATGATGGAGAATTTTTCCCACATCCTTCAAAGCCTGTCGATAACAATAGGCGCGTCTTCATCAAGAGACCACTTTGGAGGCACCTCTCCTTTCAATCTACAGGTTAATTTTGATATTCCTGTATTTGAAGGTTAGATAGATGCAGATGCCCTAGACAAATGGTTAAATCTGCTATAAGGTTATTTCTATGTTTATTGGAGCATAACCCTAACTTACATTAGTTTATACCTAACTTAGACTCCTAGATCTTGGTTAATACATTCATTTACACTTTATTTCACCTAATTTGGCCACATAGAGAAGAAGGGCGCCTCATCCCTATATTTTAGGGAAAACTACTATTTTTAGATCAAGACTCAACTCTCGGTTCTTGATTTTCTTGATTTATTATTGATTTTCTTGATTTATTCATGATTTATTCCAACTCCCCCCTGAAAAAACTCATCTATTATTTGGGAATGCACACCTCCTCTTTGACTGAGATATTTATTCCTTAATTAATGATTTTTGCTGTTACTATTATTAGTAACTACTATTTCGGGTCAGTTAAGTGAGTTGGAATTGCTTCTCTTGTCAGTTAAGTGAGATTAAGTGAGATAATGCACATAACTTGACTCTTGTGGACATTAATGAGTGTGTGACATGTGTCTTTAGTGGTCTAGGTTGAACTATGTGGTCTCCCTTAGATTATGACACCTATTTTAGCTATTTCTAGCTTTTTTTTACTAGAATTTCTATGTTGGAAATTCTATATATTCACCTCCTCTCTCCCTTTTGAGGATGGTTTCTCATGTATATTCATTTTTTATTAATATAATTCTCTGATTTATGGAGAAAAAACTTTCTCTAATCTCTTGAATATCATCAAATTGCATGTGTTCAATTTAACTAGAATTCTAGATCTATCGGTGTTTCTGCAGGAATTCTACATGGTATCAGAGCTAGAGTGAAACTAGTGGATTGTACACGGTTTTATTTGCAGGTATAGATCATCAGGAGGCAGATAAAGCAGAAATGGATCATCTCTCTCATCCCACAAACCTTATTCTATATCCTTTCAATTACTTTGAATAGAAGACAGAGCTCTCTCTGCTCGTCCGAAGCAAAGGGCTTTATAGGGTAACAATGGGAACGAAGAAAGAACCGACTGCTGCAACAGAGAAGATAAAGTATTTCAATAAATTAGATGAAGCAATTGGGATGATATTCCTATCAATTTCCAGAGATCTCCTCTTTCATGTTAGTAGAGCCACTACTCCTGATGTGGTCTGGACCACATTGGAAGGACTATTCGGCAAGCAGGATGCAATGAGAGTGCATTAACTGGAGAATGAACTCATATCCCTAAGTCCAATTCATTTCAGCAACCTGCAAGAATTATTCACCAATTTCAAATCCCTTCTCATTGAAATTAATTCATGTGGAGTCACGAAAGAGGAAGAAAATCTCATCCTTTCAATTCTCTCGAAATTAGGCCCTGAATATTCCGTATTTGTGTCGTCTTTTCAAGCATCTAAATTGACTCACGAAAAATGGAAAATGCCTCCATTGAATGATTACATTGACTCAAGAGAAATATAATTTATTACAAATGGGTGCCATCAAGCATTCCAAGAACCAAGCACTCACAGCTACTAATTCTCTAAAGAGCAGTGGAAAAGACAAGAAAAAAGGAATGGGTAAATTTCCTGAATCGAAGAAGGAGAGATCCGCACAATATTCAGATAAATCTTCTGAGCCTAAGGGTAAGAATAAGAAGGAAAGGACACTTTGAAGCTACTGTTCCAAATTTTTTCATCTTGAATAAAATTGCATGAGGAAGACTATCGATGAGATGGCTAAGCAATTGCAGCAACACAATCTCACGGTGCCCGAAAATGTAAAGAAGAAAGATGATAACAGAACGGGAGGGAGAGCACGAGATGGTCATGCTTTAATGGCTATCACATCCACTCCATCATATTGGATCCTTGATTCAATTGCATCAAACCATATGGATGCATCAAAAGATGAATTTTCCTCCATCGAAGAAAGCATCAGATCCCCAATTTACTTGGGAGATGCCACACCCGCAAAGGTGTGAGGAGAAGGAATTGTTGATCTTGAATGGGGATGCTTCAAAAATGTGCTTCATGTTCCCTCGCTGTCTGAAAATATTCTCTTGATATATCATATCACTCATTCCATCTTTGGAAAGAAGGTGGAGTTCACTCCGGACTCCGCAGTGATTACTGACATTTCCATAGGCTCATAGCTTGCACATGGAATTGCAGATCACGATTCTCGTTTGTATTTCTTCTCCCAATTTTTTCCTAAATCTATTAGAACTTTATTTCTATCACAATATAATGATATCATCATGTTATGGCATGAAATATTTTTCCATATAAACTATAAGTACTTGCATCAACTCAACAAGGAAAAAAAGGTAGAAGGATTGCCAGCTATTAAATTCACAAGCGGTGTATGTCAAGGATGCATTCTTGGCAAGCATCCAGAGAAAAAGTTTGACAAAGGGAAGGCACAAAGAGCTTATTCACCTCTTGGGATGATTCACAGTGACATCATGGGCCCATTCCCACAGCCTTCAATCAATAAGGCTCGATATGTACTCACCTTCATAGATGATTTCTCTCGCTTTACTTGGGCATTTTTTTAAAAATTAAAATTGGAAGTATTTGAATGCCTTATAGAATTTCAAGCACTTGCTGAGAATGAATCTGGGTGTAAGATTAAGATACTCCGTACTGATAATTTGGGGGATTATTTCAAAAAATATGTGCAGCAGCTTTGTATTGATGCAGGTATACAACTACAACACACAGTGCCATATACACCACAGCAGAACAATGTTGTGGAGAGGAAAAGTCGATCCTTAAAAGAGATGGCCAATTGTATGCTACAGTCGAAATCATTAGCTCCCAAGCTATGGGATGAAGATATTCATTTTGAATCATACATTCAGAACCAATTTCCTCACAAATCACTCAAAGGCACCACTCCTTTTGAATGTTGGACCGGTAAGAAACCGAAAGTGTCACACTTTCGTATTTTTGGTTCACGAGC
>SNQJ01S0097886.1:30597-45919 GCA_010110895.2 Picea sitchensis | reverse complement strand
CCTCTTTTCATGAGGAGTTCTTTTATGTAATGAGTACCTAAAATGGCCAAGTTGTCGGGACTCAAATTTTTTGTCATTACAGTTAGGCTTAAGGGGGGGTGTTGGAGCATAACCCTAACTTACATTAGTTTATACCTAGCTTAAACTCTTATATCTTGGTTAATACATTCATTTACACTTTATTTCACCTAATTTGGCCACATAGAGAAGAAGGGAACCTCGTCCCTAGATTTTAGGGAAAACTGCTATTTTTAGATCAAGACTCAGCTCCCGGTTCTTGATTTTATTGATTTATTCATGATTTATTCCAACTCCCTCATAAAAAAACTCATCTATTATTGGGGAATGTGCACCTCCTCTTTGAGTGAGAGATTTATTCCTTAATTAATTATTTTTTCCATTACTATTATTAGTAACTACTATTTAGGGTCAGTTAAGTGAGTTGGAACTGCTTCTCTTGTCAGTTAAGTGAGATTAAGTGAGCTAATGCGCATCACTTGACTCTTGTGGACATTAATGAGTGTGTGACATGTATCTTTAGTGGTCTAGGTCGAACTATGTGGTCTCCCTTAGCTTATTGTTATTGGACTAATCGGTAGGTGTGAACACTAACATATCTCCCTAGATCCACCTGGATCTAGAACAAAATAGGACAGGACATGACTCTTTCTCTAAGTTATGACCATTAAATTAGCTAGCAAGGAGGAACAAGTGACATGCCTTTGTATCACTTCCTTAGGTCTTTATTTCTCCCACTTCGCTCCTGCGCTCTCGTGAGGTCAAGTCCAAGACAACACAAACCAACCAAAGTGAAGATAGCACAATGTATTCAATCATCAACTTATTCATATGATCAAGGAATTACACAATAAAGTAAGAATGACTCTATGGGAAAAGGACATGTCGTTGTATCATATTAATTGAAAGTAGAAGATATAACCTGATTGCCTTGATGTCGTAATATTCCTTTCGGTGACTCTTGGTTCCAACACACACACTTGTTCTGTACGTGCATGAAGAAGATCCAATTCCTCTTGATAGACCTACTAGAGTCTCCAAGCTTCTGTTCAAACAGGGTTCTTCACACAATTCCTTCACCAATTCTTCAATTAATGTTCCTTAACCTTTTCCATGAGAATCCCTTCAATATATAGGATAGGGTGAGATGGTTACATGGATGAGAATAATCCCACCAAATCAGAGAAGCCAGTAAAATGACAACCATACGAATGCCAACTCATGCTCTAGAAGATTCCTTTCTGGAACCCTCGAGACTTCTTCTCTTTTCCAAGCTTAAAAACAAGTTCACACCCTGTGTATAGAGCAACCTACAAGAAGTTCACACCCTAGATGCAGGTGGCCTATGAGAATGGGTCATTCTCACACTCTAGGCCATATGCATCCTACGAACTCACTTTGAAAATATGTTTTCTAGAAAGAGATAAATGCCACTTTTCTCAGGAGAAAGTTCTTGTTGGGAGCCTGAGTACACTATTGTTAATACATCACCAAGATGACCAAAATCATGTGTAACAGAATGCCCCCCAAATTATGAGGCCGGAATCAGTGACAGTTGAAATACTTTGTAAACTGCGTGTGTGTGTTGGAAACCAGGAGCGCACCTAATCGAAAACCTGCAAACAACCAAGCATCTGCAGAATATCATACTAGTTCTGAGGTAGGCATTCACATACTCAGATCACAGAAAGATGACATCATAAACATAAGTCATGGCCACCAATCATACATCGTGGATCCATGTCGTCAAAATATCGCATAGCCACCAAGAATACACTGTGGATCCATGCAAGAAGATTCAAATTAAGACGACATATCCATGAGACATACAAAGTGGATCCATGTGTCAGTAGATTATACATATTCCATCGCAGCCTGGATCAAAGAGATGAGACCTAGGGTCTTCAATCCCGTCACCTGAAAGTATGAATCTAACCATGTGATTACATGTGCTGAAGTCAAACATGGTAGAAACCACTTGATTACCGGTCATTGATGAAACTGTTAACAAGTGCGAGGGAAATCACCATTAATGTCAATGACTTCCAAGGTACACTAGTACAATCCACCGAATGTGAATAAATTATTTGAGGTAAAACATTCGACGGAATCTCCCGATCAGGGGTCAATGATGAAAACCCACTGTCGAAAGCGAGGAAACCTGCCATTGAGGCATGCAAGTTCTAAGGTACCAAATAATTTCTAAGTCTTGTTTCTGGATAATGAGCTGGAGTCGATGGAACAAAACTCATCACAGGAGGGCCTTGATGTATACCCCATCAATGACATGAAATGAGTAACATATTTTGAAGGAGAAACAAAGTATGATGTAAGTTGAACTTGACACAGCGAAGGCCGACACAGAGAGAATGGACAACTGCAGATGGTCGACTCAATAGAGGTTTCAGATGAACTTATCTTGAACATATGAATGACACGACCAATGATTTGGTAGAACTGACTCAGAGACGACTCAGGATATGACCTTGTAGCAAGTCAAATGAGAAACAAATGGATTTACCAAACTGGCTTCAGATAATGAATAGGGGAGTGTCATGTTCAAGAGCGACAGTTACTGCCAATAATATGAATACTAAAACACATCCCTTTCCCAAATTTTCCCCAACCATTTCTGGTGAGTACCACTTTATTTTTATGCAAGCTTAAGGAGGATAACATATGCTTGTTGATGTAAGCTCATCCTTCAGACGAGTCCCTCAGAGTATGTTTGATGAACCCTAGGAAGGAGTGGTTCGGTCCCATTACGGGTATTTTGATGTTTGTTTAACGAGTCAAAAGATAGAAAACTCGAAGATTTTTCATGATTATAGAGTCTGAAAAACACTCAAAAGAGAACTCTCTCAGTTCCTTTTTCGTAAAATAGTTTGATGAGACCGAAAAAGAGATAAATTATGACCCAAAAGATGCTCTCTTCAAATATTTTAATGAGCATGAAGATTGCATGATCACTCGGCAATCTTTTCATGTTTAGAGAGTCTGAAAAGAGCTTAAAGAGGACTCCAAGGAGTTCCTTTTTTGTATAACCTTGTTCAGCCCGAAAAAGTGATAAAAGTGTGCTCGATTATGTTCTCATGTATTTTTTAGCATGAGAACGGACAAAGACCAAGCTCGAGGTTTTGTGCAAAAAACCATAAAAAACAACTTAAACATGTGATGAAAAAGAGAAAAATATCTGTATCCCTACGTATGGACATCGAAGTCATCATGTCTGCAAAAAGTCACACTCATAGGGGTATTATACATTAGGTTTGATAAATAAATCAATTATAAAAACCAACAAAAATGGTAAAAAGTAAATATAAGTGGGTAATAGTTCTTTTACCATAGTAATTGTAACTTTGCCAAGATTTTAGCCCAAAACCCCTCTTTTTCCCTTGAATTTCAGTGCTCGATTGAAAAAGGTACAAACAACCATTTGGTGAGCCGTCTCCGGTAGTGAGGTAAGCTCCTTGTCTTCTATCTTTTCATGGTTCAATTTTTTATTTTCATTGGTAAATTTCAAGTTTTTGAGCTTGCTTTTAGGGATAAAATTTGCGCTCAGGCATTCTTGTAGGCTAGCCACACGGGACCTACAAGAATGCATGATTCTCGTAGGTGGCCCCAAAGGCACCTGCGAGAACCTCGCACTGTGCTAAAGGGGCACCTGCGAGAACCGTAAAATGAAAATTTTCTTTGATGTTTTCTCAATGAAAAATGTACCAAGGCTTGAAGAGAGTTGTTGACCTTCTTCTTATGGTTCTTGTGTAGGTATTTGGCTGTCACCATGGTTCTGGAATGGCATGAAAGAGAGCATGAAGAAGATGATGCTATTGCCGGGAATAACTTGGGCACCATTGTCGCTTTGCGAGACTGTGGTCTCCTGAAATTCTTTCGGATCCCGGGTATGAGGGACCAAGTCAGGATGTTGGACTACCTCGTTCATATGTGGGATTTGGACCAACAAGTATTCCATGTAGGGCTCCACACATTGTCCTTGGATATCGAGGACGTTTATTTCCTGACAGGACTGTCACAGCATGGGTACCACGCTAGCTTGACTGGTATCCAAGGTGGTGGGCTACCTATGAGTGAATATTTTTGTCAGTACTGTGTTCCAGAGGTGGAAAGAAGCAAAGGAAAAGTGGCCATTTGGGGGGTCCAAGATTTGACCCTTCGCACTATTTTGTTCACCATTGCTCGTATGGCTGGGAGTGCTTCTCCACACATGGCTCTCCAGAGCTACTTTCAGTACGCCATAGAGTGTATTGAGCCTCGGGTCTTTAACTGGTCAGACGCATTCCTTCGTAGAGTGAAGAGGCAGTTGACTAAATGCAGGAGAGACTCCAGAGGATCCGAGGATGCTAAGGTGGTGCAACCTCATGGCTCGACATGTAGCAGGACCAATCATCAAATACAATGATTCCTTCTTTGACTGGTTGTGACCACAGATACTGATGGTCGATGATTATGCCTATGCCAGGTTGGACTTCTGAGGGGATCCGGACTTGGTCCTAATTGAGGGTGCTCAGTGGGGAGATCTAGGTAAGAAGTACACGTTTTTTCACTTTTTAAATGTTTTTTGTGATTTTTATCATATACAAATGTTTTTATGTTTGTCCAAGGTCTAATTACAAAAAATATTTTTTGATGACACAGACGTGGGGCCTTATCGACCTTCAGGTACTTATCCAATTCAATGACGAGGAGAGGTGGCTCCAGTGCCACGATGGGACGCTGAAGATTATGAGGTAGTGGAAAAAAACTTAGAGGGTTTGACTGCAGACATTCCGGACATGCCTCTTGAAGAGGTCTCGTGACGTTATCAACGTCATACGGTGGGCGTGTCAGAGTCTATTGGCCGACTACTTCGTAGGGTTTCCTGGGCAGTCATGTGTTACCATGAACGTCATCCATGACGTTACTTTGTAGAAGCTATGAGCTTAAGATTTTGAAATTTTGGTCCTTGGACAGAACTTTTTTTGTGAAAAACTTTTTGATCGTTATATATACATACAGCTTCTACCGGCTTATCTTGTGTTGTGTGATACTTGTGATGTGATTGATTTATAAATGAGCCAAATTTCTGTCTAATACATAGTTAACTAATGCATCAGTTAATGTGTTTAGACATCTAGGAATATGTTGATACTCAATATAATCAAAATAACATTCCAAGAGGTGAATTCGCAAATATACCCAGAACAAAGTAGGACTTCGAATAGCATAGACATTACTTAACTATAGTACTATGAGATGCGAATCGAGTCGCACAACCAAGTGACGGATACCGAGCGAGATAGCATCAATCAACAATTCAATAACGACGCTATACTCTGCAATATTGTTGGTCGCATGGCCGAGGCACACACCTCGTAGAGTGATAAGTTTGTTTGTAGGGGCATAAATTGCCCACGTAGTAGAAGCAAGGTTCTTAGTACTACATCTAGCGCCATCAGCGAAGCCAATGTGGGGTAGCGAAGACTCCGACATATGAAAACCAAACACAACGTAACATAAGGGCAGAGACCAGATAATGAAAAAAACATACTACAGTAACACACAAGAAGTATGATACAATAAAATACAAGTACTTATGCATAGGTGATCTTATGCATAGTACTTCTTTAAGTACAACCCATTTTTGGGTTCACTCAAAGGGATACCTTCGTAATCTACTAACTCATTAGCTCCTTTCTCCAAAACTCGTCTAACAATATAAGGACCTCGCCACATGGCTTCGAATTTTACAGCTCCTAGCATATCTCGATTTTGTTTGTAGAGGAGAACCAGATCTCCTTCGTAGAAAATGCCAAGCTTGACATGTTTGTTGTATTGGGCCTTGACACGTTTCTTCTTGGATTCTATGACTAGGGTAGCATCATGTCGAGTTTCGTCTAATCACATGAGATACAACAGATGTTCTTCCTCTGCATAAGTGTTTGGTAGGAGTTTGACGGCTAGTTTTAAGGAGGGTATCTCACATTCAATCGGGAGGATGGCTTCTAGACCATAGACTAACTGAAAAGGTGTAAACCCAGTAGCGGACTTAATGGACATCCGGTAAGACCACAATGCTGAAAACAACATTGTGTGCCAACTTGTTTTGTGAATCCTTGTCATTCGTCGAAGCATGGTTATGAGAACTTTATTAATTGCTTTGACTTGGCCGTTGGCTTGTGGGTAATAGGGCGTTGAGTTTTCATGGTGAAGACCCAACTTTTCAGTGAGTTCGGACATCATGAAGTTTCTAAAGTGGCTACCGTGATCAGTGACGATAGCCTGAGGAACACCAAAATGAGCTATGATGTGATTGAAAATGAATAATGCTGAGGTCTTTCCAGTATTGTCAAATGTCGGCATCGCCTCGACCCATTTTGTAAAATAATATACGGCTACAATAATGTATCCATGCCCCCCGACTGAGTGGGGGTGACATGTCATGAAATCGATACCCCATTTCGCAAAGGGACCAATGGAGACCACAGGGTGAAGAGGAGCAAGATGTGATCATATCTTATGATTATAGGTCTGGCAAGCATGTCATTTTTGGACGATGATTATGAAATCGTTAAATAAAGAAGGGAAAAAATACCCTTCTTGTAAGATCTTCTGGGCAGTAGCATACCTAGACATATGAACACAACAAGCTCCAGAATGGCAGTCATTTAAGGCTTTTTTGTCTTCGTCGAACATGAGGCAGCATAAAAAAACTGAGTCAATCCACGACGATAAAGAGTATCCCCGAGGATAATATATTGACAGGCTTGGTAGCATATTCGAAATTGGTCAGTACTGGACAAATGGGGCCAAAAAGTTTGGGTTTGGAGATATATGATGATATCATCGGAACTAATTAGGAAAACAGATTCATCAGGTAATGAATTGGGTGCTATATTTTTCGTTTCAGAGTAGGGAAAGTCGCATATCAACTCGGAAAACACTAAGGACTTCTTGGACTTAGCTCGTTCAAATTCCAAGTCAAACGCCTGGAGTATCACGATCCATTTGGAGTATTTTCCCCCTAGCAATTGACGTGTGAGAATGTGTGGCATAGGGTTACAGATAGAAATTACTGTAGTCTTGCGAGAGAGGATATAGTGCCAGAAACATTGAACTGCTTGGATGGCTTCCAAGGCCAGTGTTTCGACATGTAAATACTTGGTTTTGGTAGGCGTTAAACTTCGAATAAAGTAATAGATAACATGTTCATCATGAGAATCATCCTCTTGGACGAGAACCATAGAGATGGTGTAATCCGAGGCTGCGAGGTAGAGGAAATAATCACGACTATAATCGGGGGGGAAGAGAAGCGGAGCACGTGTCAGGGACAGTTTCAAATCTTTGAAGGCTCTATTGGCGATGGTATCCCATACGAACTCAGACCCCTTTTTAAGGAGTCACATAAATCCAAGAGTTATCTCGGCATAGTTTGGGATGAAACGACGAAGAAAGTTTTCTTTCCCTTGCAAACTTTGTAACTAGCGAAGTCTAGAAGGAGGAGGGAGATTGAGAATCACCTCGACCTTTAAAGGATCTACCCTGATCCCTTGACATGAAACAATACAACCTAGAAGTTGGTCGGACTCTACGCAGAAAATGCATTTGTGAGGATTCAAGCGTATATGGTAAAACCGACAGTGGAGGAAAATGGCTTGGAGGTGGATTGGATGATCGACCCGGCGCATGGAATGAGCAGGTAAGTCATCAAGATATGGCTACATGATGTGCTTGATATCATGGAAGGCATAAGAAATAGTGCGCTGAAAAGTTGCGCCAGTGTTCTTTAGACCAAAAGGAAGTTTTCGATAGGCAAAAGTGCCCCAAGGAAAAATGAAAGCGATTTTGTGTTGATCCTCAGGAACAATATTGATTTGATTATATCCAGAGAAACCATCCATCAGAGAGAAGATTTCACTTCTAGCGCAATCATTGACAATCTGATCGATGAAGGGGGTAGGAAAGTTGTCTTTAGGACAAGCTTTGTTAATATCCCTATAATCAAAGAATACACAGATTGTGCCTTGTTTCTTGTCGATCGAGACAAGATTGGAAACCCAGTCAGTGAGGGCCACCGGGTAAATAAAGCTGGCTTTGAGAAGTTTCTCGACTTCAAGCTTAATATCAGTCGCTTTACATGGGTGAACTGGACAAAGGTGTTGCCGGATAGGTTTAGCGTCTGGGTATGTATTAATCTCATGTATCACAATGTCGGGGTCGATACCCAACATTTCTTCATAGCTCCAGGCGAAGACGTCATGAAATTCTTTGAAAAGTGACTTGTAGGTGATGATTTCATCCGGGGAACACGAAGCTCCGATATGCACATTTTCGACAATTCTAGGTTTGATGGATATGTCGAGGGGAATTGTGGGTGAGATATTGCTTAATTTCCCTTCGGAAAACACATCATGTGTGGACTCGGGAATGGTTGAAATGACAACAACGGTTGACGGGGTCGAGATCCGTTGGTAGCTCTCGATGATGTGTTGTTCCAGGAAGAGGATGGAATGGTGATGGCCATCATTCTAGGGGGTGTATTCCATGACAGACATAATCATATTGTCCATGGGAAAAATGACATGGAAAGGATCTGAAGATAAATCACCAAGAGAGGGGGTGGAAGGGGTTGTCGATTGAATGGCCTGATAGGTGGATTCGACCAGACTCAAAGGCATTTCATCGCCGTAACGAAGATGATCATCGAGGTCGGGTACCATCCATGGGTCATGAGATGCAGGGGTTCCATGAATCGAGGTGGATATCATGTTGATTGAAGCGACAGACGAGTGTGGAACATCGGGTGGTGGAATGGGGAAGGTACCCATTAATGAAGAGTCTTTGAGAAGACCTACACCAATGTTTTCATACCCGAGGGGGGTTTTGGCGATGAACGGTATGTTTCCAATATGTGTATCTGAGCTAAAGAAGGTTAATTGGTCGACGATGATTACCTTTCCTTGATGTGGGAAACGTACAACATGAAAAAGAGTCGACACAACTGCACGCATGGAATCGCTCCAGCTATGGCCAAGTAGAAGATTGTAATTGAGAGGAGCGTCAAAGACTTCCACTTCGACTTGGACCATTTTCCCTTCTAGCCTTATTGGCAACGAAGGAAGGACACCGTAAGGCTTAAAACCAGAGCCATTGAAGGCTTTGAGTGTGTTATGGGATTCAGTCAAAGAGGGAGAGTTGATGGCTTTCCAGCAGGTAACAGACATGACACACGTCAAGGCACCCTCGTCGATAATGGTTCTACAAATGTTTTTTTCGGAGACAATCACTTGGATTTGGAATGCGAGTTGAGGGGGTAACCTTGGAATGTGATCTTCCAAGTAAAAAATTATTAAATTTGTATCTGTCGAGTTGATTCCACTGATATCTTTAACCAGTGCCTTCCATTGTGTGGGGCAACTTTGAAGGACTTCGAGGGATAACATCATGGAAGGTTCTTGGGCAAGATCTTCAACAATGTTGTAGTTCTGGGCAGCACGAGCATGAGGATTGAAAGTCAATTTCTTAGTGACACCCTTTGGAAGGGGGCAAAGAACTATGTCAAGGCTCGGTCATTCAAGATGAAGAGGACCATTGGTAGCTGGAGTCTTGGGATATGGTTGGACCATTGAAGGAGGTATAACATCAACCTTCTCCTTAGAGGGAGAATAATCTTTGGCTCGAGTGGTAAGTGTGATGTCATTCTTCTTTGAATCGCTAGTACACATTAATACATATGACGTAGTAGAAGGGGAAGGTTGGTCATGAATGACCAATTGGGCATGTTGTTGAGAGGGGAAGGGTTGGGAAAAAACGGTCGGAGTGGGTGATTTCGGGGCCCCTTGAAGGAACTTAGTAACCTCGGCGCGTCATGGAAAATCCTTCCTGTAGTGATCATCACCACAGATAAGACAAGGGTATCGAGGTTTGCGCTTATCCCTATTGTCAATAGGTGGAGTTTTGGTTCTCTCTGCTTACGAAGTATTTTTTTCCTCCTTATTCTTACCCTTTCCCTTTCTAGATTTGTTTTTACCGGCTGGGTAGATTGAACCGCATTTACCTCAGAAGTCTTGTCGGTGGGAGGTGTAGGAGACAGAGCATTTTGAACATTAGAAGAAATGGGTTTGGGGTTGTTGCTTGAGGTGGAATGTGGTTGGGCATGGAAAGTGCCAATCACACCGTTGACTGCATGAGAAGAAGCTAAAGTAGTTGAAGTGGCGGAAGTGGAAGGACGAGGTGCATCAGGGAGTAAGTCGTAAAGAGTACCTGTTTGTGAGTAAACGAGTTCAAGGTATTGAGCACGACTTATGGCCTGTTCTTCCATGACAACTCCACCCATGGTGATGTCACGATTGATGTCGTTCATGAATGATTTGGTGAACCACTCGGCTAGCAACTGATTGGGAAGTTTGATTTTGATGAGACATCATCTCCGTCACCATTCATGAATGTGATAGGATATATGAGTGTCTTTTTTTTGTTTGAAAGAACTCAAAATCTTGGTCCCTATTTCATAACGGATCGGTAACTGGTAGTGGGTGAGGAAAGCCATAGCAAGGGTGTTGAAGTCAATGAAGAACCCTCGTGGTAATTCTATATACCACTTCGCGGTAGAACCTATGAGAGTTATTTGAAAAAGACGTAAATGAATAGAGTCATCCATCAAGGAGTTGGATGAGCACCAGAGGTGAAAAGTCATCACGTGATTGTTCGGGTCCTCTCCCACTTTTCCATCAAATTTAGGGATGTCATATGGTAGCTTGGCTTGTATAGCGGGCCATTGGGGAGAGTGAAAGATTGGATCGTTTAAAATCCTCGACAAATATGGGAGGTCCAAAGTGGCCAAGTGTTGTTGGGAAAATCTCCCCGCGGACTAGCAAATAGAGATCAGACTTTGCATGCAGATATGACCGAAGAGAAATTAATTTCTACTTTCATCCCTAGATTTAAATCCCCTTTTCTTAGTAAATGCATGGAAAGATCAACCTACCTCGTTCCTAGCGTTTGATGTCGATCCTCCGTTGTGATTGATTCCTTGTTCACAATACTCCTTCCAAAGATGACCTGCATCCAAGACAAACAACAAATATGCATGCATACTACTTATATACTAACAGGTTAGAAATCCAAACATAAACTAATCAAACCATAAAAAGTTCATGAATTGGGACGGGAAAATCACTTTCTTTATTACTTTGAATGAGTCAACTTACAAAAGTTGAGACCGGCCACCGTTCCTTGAACCTGATCCTGGGCTCCTCTTCTTCTATCCTCCAACTGCTTTGCTTTAAATATCCTTTGGCATAAGGAAAGGCTAAAGGGTTGGGACAATGGGAATACGTAAATGGGCATAGTTTATTTTCTATATTTTTTCTCTTCCAAATGGGACCCCTACCCCTTCTTTTATAGGCTAGAAGGAGCTAGGTATTTGGACGAAACCTTGGCCATGCATGGCCAGGAGTTTCAGTTAACTCACCCATAGCTTTTTGTTCCATCGGCAACTTTCCTTTTTTCATGCTTTTGTCTGTCCACGCAGGTTGTTTTGGGTCAGCCAGTGTGTACACACATGCATTAATGGATTAGGGTGAGTGGGCCTTTATAAAAGAGGATTTTGAAAGAGTTGTTCAACAATGCTTTGGCAAAGAAGGGATATGATTTGGCCTGATGCCAGGTAAGCATGTGTGGTGAAATTTAGGGTGCAATTTAGGGTTATAACACCAAGAAGGGTAACTATCTATTCACATGGGGGTACTGGTGGTTTTGGGGAGGGAGTCCCATCGGCAAACCAGTGGGACCATAAGTAGTCTGCATATAATGCAAAGACCCAGGCAGATTCGGTGGTTGTTGTGGAGGAAAGTAGCTCATGGGATTGTATCCTTGAACATGGACATGAGTTTGAGCATTCGAACCCCAAATAGGATTGGATGTACCTGAATATGGTTGGCCTATAGTAGGGGGTATAACGGATGTAGCTAGAGGCTGTTGCCCCCCAGTCGATTGAGGATTATGTTGTACCAAATGGTTCCAATACTGGGCCAAGGATGGAGATATGTTTTGTCCATAGGGTGGGGTCGGTGGGGGTTGTGCTCCAATTGAAGATTGTGTTCTGATTGGGATTTGTGTTCCAATAGAAATTTTCCCTGCAAGGGGGGGTTGAGTCAAACCTCCTTGGTGAAATTGTCCAGCAACAGGAATCTGGTAATTTGGTCTGAACGACAGGATGGTTCCACTAGGATTGGTCCCACTGATAGAGGATGGAAAAGGTCCTCCAAAAGGGGGTTGAGGAAGTGTCAGAATGAAGCTGGGAGGACAGTGCCTAGAAGAAGAGGGACCACCAGGAGTTCCAGATGGGGTTTACGTAGGAGTGGGAATAGAAGCATTCAACGCATGGTATCTGGGTGACACTGGGCGAGAGCGGTGTGCCAATGGGGGCTTGACTAGCCACTGTAATCCTAGTGTGAATACTCATAGTATCTTTGTAATGGACCATTTGTAAAGGGAAGGTCAAGATGTGGTCAGCTCACGGAGCTTCTGTACCAGAAAAATAATAAACAGTAGTAAAAGGTACTGCGTCTGGGTCAGATATTTTGGGGAATGTAGGTGAGATGGTGATATCAACGCCTTCTCCTGAACCAAAGAGATCCCATCTAAAAATGCCAGAAGTCCAAAAAGGATCTTGGCCCTCAGGTCCTGGAAAAGTTCCAGTTAGTGATCCAGAAGACAAAACAACTAAATTTCCGGAGGAATTCACTCACATAATACGTCTCTCAGCATCGGGGTGAAGTCGAAAGTCCTCTTGAGAAATGGTAATTCAGAACTGTTCTAGAGATTCAGTTCTTTCCACTTGTGGAGTGGTGATGTCTTGGACTTCACTCTGTTGAGGAGAGCCCTCTAGTGAGCTTGTAGGAAAGGGTTGAGAACCTTCCATATTTTTTGGGGGTAAGCCCTTCATTCTACGTGAATGACGTGGAGGGTCTATTGTGAATGAGTTACAAACTTACAAAGAAAATCATGTGGTCAACTTGGGTAAACAAATAGCATGCGCTAGTAAAAATTCTAGGAAACAACACCAAGCAAACAAGACCTTCTATTTCCAAAGTTACTAGTTGGTGATGAAATCCAATGTCACAACAACGAGACAAGAAGGGGTTGGGCTAGGGTTGAAAATTTACATTGACGACCCGCTTAATGGACTTACACCCTGGTGCAAGCGCCCACACATAATCATGAGTATACCCTCCAAGGAGCCCAAGTGAGTTTGGACAACGTCGATTCCAGGTACTATGAAGACTTGCCCCTTCACAGTCACCTTGTGTAGGACCCTAAGAAGATAGGCTGCTAAGGTTACCACTGACAACAATAAAGCCTGGGGGGATAGTCAATAGTCTGATCCACACGCAAGGGCAGGGTATCTAGCTTGAAATCAACTTGAGAGGCTTCCACTCATCATTGTGGGTATACCTCCAAGTGACCCTCATAATATGTGCAATCTCTACACCGATATCAATGAAGCAGGGTGAGTAACTCTATCGATATCAATGCGACCTTGGGTTTGACCCTTGTGTGAGAAGGACTTCCCAGGAAAAAATGTTGCAAATGGAATTTGACACTCCATAACACAAGATGTTATTGTGTGTTTTGTGCTTTGGAGAGTGTATCTCTCTGCCTATTCCAAAGCTCTAGCCTAGCTAATTGTTGGTGTAATAGAGTCCTAAAAAAGAGTTACTAGTTAAATTTTAAAATTGCGCAATATTATTAATGGTTGTTGTTACTCACGGGAAATGGAAATGAAACCGATGTTGTGTGAAACTTTGACCCAACAATGCAAAGATAGGAATGAAAAATATCAATTCTTGTTCGATGAATCCTATTTATAGGGGGGAAAGCGGAGTTTTCTGGAACAATCTTGAACTACGATATACAATCTTTTTTAAAATGCAATCTTCAACGAATCACGTAACAATGACAATTCTCTATTTGTTCTATTTCAACGATTGATTTCCAATATTTTCAAAATGAAAATGCTTTTAAAAAGAAAAATGTTTTTTACTTTTCAAAAAGAACCACCATGGTGGTGAAACTAAGGAAAACCAATAACTAACGAATAAGCAATAAACAAAACCCAAACCAATCTTTCAATGTAGACAAAAATGAGAAAAAGAAAAGACTAGTCTTTTCAATTGCATGAGAACAATGATTTTCCAAGTAATGAGCAAATGAGAAAGACAAATAATCCCAACTTTCAAACCAATCACTGGCTCCTAACCAAACAAGTACTCAGATTCCAGGATCAGAGATTATATCCTTTCTAAGAAAAGTCAAGAGATGAGAGTTGAGAAAAAGATGGACAAGATGAGCCTTTGATTTCCGAAGACTGATCGTGCACAAAATCTAAAGTCAAGAAACAATCAACTAGTGGCCCAAGAAGTTCTTTTCAGACACACATACAGATCTAGGCATCTGAGCATACAAAAGCCTTAATTCCAAAAAATTTAAAAATGGGTTCGCAGGCTATCAGTAATGTACAGTGCGAGAAGGATCATTCTCACAGGCTAGTCACAAGGAGAGTGAGAGAATATCACACTGGACTAAAAGGCAGGGTGCAAACTCAAGGGGTTCTCACAGGACACAAACGGGTTTAGTGCGAGAATGCCTGAAACTAGGCAAAATTTTGGAAAAAGACAAAAATTTTGAAGGGACTTCTGGACCCAGAGAGTCTGTCAGGGTCTCCCGAAGACTCAGAGATTGATAGAAATGAAGAAAGGTAAGGCAAGAGAAAATGGCCAAGGAAAACCACCAAAAAATGGGTTGCATCCCCAGTGGAGTCGCCAATTTTGTTATTGGACTAATCGGTAGGTGCGGACACTAACAGATCTCCCTAGATCCACCTGGATATAGAACAAAACAAGACAGGACATGACTCTTTCCCTAAGTTACGACCATTAAATTAGCTAGCAAGGAGGAACAAGTGACATACCTTTGTATCACTTCCTTAGGTCTCTATTACTATTGCTTTGCTCCAGCGTTCTCGTGAGGTCAATTCCAAGACAACACAAACCAACCAAAGTGAAGATAGCACAATGTATTCAATCGTCAACTTATGCATATGATCAAGGAATTACGCAATAAAGTAAGAATGACTTTATGGGAAAAGGACATGCCGCTGTATCATATTAATTGAAAGTATAAGATACAACCTGATTGCCTTGATATCACAAGCTTCCTTTCGGTGACTCTTGGTTCCAACACACACACTTGTTCTATACTTGCATGAAGAAGATCCAATTCCTCTTGATAGACCTACTAGAGT
>SNQJ01S0097886.1:0-16607 GCA_010110895.2 Picea sitchensis | reverse complement strand
TGTGAACTAGACAGAGTGGGAGGCAAATACTCTGGTAGGTACTGAACAACGGGAATCTCCTTCAGTCTCTATTTCATAGACTACCACTCCACAGGTACCAAAGGAAAAAAGGCCAAGAAAGGATGCCTCTCTTTTAGTCACTAAGGGATCAGCAGACGATTTTCAGGTATACATCAAAAGACCCAAAACCACTCATACTACTCACATGTCTGGTGAGGAAGAACCCTACTCTACCAAAGTGATTGAGGGAAAACATCAGGTGGTGTCCACTTCTTCTTCAAAGAAGAAGATGGATATAGCTGTGACCACCCAAACTCCACAAGGATCTGTACCTATGAACATTTTCAAAAAATATGATATGATTAAAAAGAAGAACCAGATGTTGACCAACAACACCTATGCTCAGTTCTGGAAGCAAACCTCCACAGCACAACACATATTGTTGTCAACTTTTGACACAGAGAAAGGAAGAATGCATATGGCATTTCTGCAAGAACAAGTGCCTCAACCCAAAGAGATCATTGACTACAAAAGGTCAACTATTGTTTTTGACACCAAACAAGTCCATCCAGCTAACCAGATGGATTTGCACAGATAGACTGGAGAAATGGTTTTCTCCACATTGGCACATGCTTCCTCTATGGCAGTAAAATTTCAGGTATCTCTAAACAATGTTCAGACCCAATTGAAGCCGGAAAAGATATCCTCTTTTCCAAAGGATAACAAAATAAAATCCTTAGAGGAGTTGGTGCTCAAGATTGGGTATGATCCCTCGAATGTAAAAGCAGCAGAGGAAATGTTAAATAAAAAGAATGTTGACATTGCATCTCTGAGAAAGAAGATAAAATTGCCGCCAATAGAGGATTCACAAGCTAAAGAAATAGTTGTGACAGAAGACGAGAAAGAGGAATTGTTGAAGCTAATCATGCAGCAGAACGCGCAGATAAAGGAAATGGAGGCAAAATTGGAAAGGTTATTGAAAGAGATAGAACCATCAACCCCAATGGAAGTCATTCCATTGAGTGCATTTCCCCTTGCGAAAGTCAGTACAACAACTGTGCCAACAACCTCTACAACAAAAATTCCATCAGCAACTCCATTGACAACACTGGAAAAAATTGTGGAGCTAGCAAAATCCATGGAGGAGATGACTCTACAAGGAACAGAGATCAATAGGCTGAAAATGGAGGTTGAAAGTCTCCAGGAACTCAAGTCTTCCTACCAAACAAGATACAACATTGAGAGATAATTATCAGAGAAGCTCAATGTTATAAACCTAATTTTCACCAGACATACTTACCTGGCATCAGGCCATCTCAGAATCCTTCTTTTCCAAAACACTACTGAACAACTCTTCTTAAAAACCCCCTTTATAAAGGCCCATGTGCCCTACTCCATTACTGCACGCGTGTACATGCTAGCTGCCCCAATACATCCTGCATGTACCTACAAAAGCATGGAAAAAGGAAAGTTGTTGATGGAGCACACAACTTTGGGAAAGTTGACTAAACCTTTTGACCATGCATGGCCGGTCATTCGACCAAATACCTAGCTCCTTCTAGCCTATAAAAGAAGGGGTAGGGGTCCCATTTGAGAAGAGGAAAATCATAGTAAAGAGACTATACCCAATTGAGCATTCCCCTTGTCCCAACCTTTAGCCATCCTTGTGCAAAGAGAAGTATAGAGAAAAGCAGTTGGAGGACAGTTGAAGAGGAGCCCAAGACTAGTTTCGAGGAGCAGTGTTGACCACATATTGTAAGTTTACTCTTGTGAATATTAATACAAAAAGGAATACTTTTCTCGTCCTGCCATATCATCTGTTCAAGTTCAATGTTTATTTTATGATATTGTCACAACTAACCCAACAATTAGTATATGAAATGCATGTTCGCAGCTTTTTGTTTGTTCATGTGTGAATGCAGGTCAGCTTTGGGAGGAGTCTTGAAATCAAAGAGTGAGTGAAAGCAAAGGGATCGACATCAAACGAAGGACTTAAGGTAGAGTTACCGAATCTCATTTACACCTTTGTATTGCATGAATGTGGGGTTTTGTGTTGGGAGAATAGGAGAGAGTAGAAGCCTTTGAAATGGTCATTTTATGCATGCATGATTAGAGCCCTTAAATGCTAAGTCTGTAGGAGGGATTCCCACCCACAATAGAATTGGTGACCGTACTGGGGACTCTCTAGGGTTTTCTGGGAGTCTTTTTGGGTATTTTTAAAAAATTTGGTTTCATTCCTTATTTTTAAAGTTTCTGCAAAAGTTTGAGCTAATAGAGATTCTGGTCTTCCATACCAGTTATCTATGTTTCTTTGCTGAGCTGCATTTTTTTTTACAGGACCCACAGAGGTACACACGGCCTATACAAGGTCTACATGGATTTACCTGCACCCTACCTTCACACAACCCGTGTGTAAACGCTAGTTGATGAAGTGTCAGTCACGTGTATGATTTCAAAAAAATTCTTTTAGAGAGGCAGTCATCCTCTCCCCTATTAGAAGTGATCCTTCTCAGGGGTTTTCTAGAACTCATTCTAGGCTCTGTGTTTGTAGTTTTATAGCTTGGGTTCCACCTCAAATTGGTTTTGTTCTATGAAATTTTCCTTGAATTGTTTTCTTTTTTCTGACAAAGTAAGTGTCTAAGTCTTCAAGAGATTCTAGTTCTCAATACCAGTAGTCTTTGTTAGTGCTTGATTGCTTTTCTTTTCATTTTTGAAGAGTTTCAGAAGTACAGATGGCTTGCATAAGGTCTACACGTGTATACACGTGCCCTAACTTTACACATCTCGCGTGCACACGCTGGCTGTTGAACTGTCAACAATGTGCCTATGGAGAAAAAATTTTGTTTGAGGAGAGGTAGTCATCCTTTTCTTTGTCAAGAGTTTATACCTCTCAGGTTTTTTGGTCTTTGTCATATCGTTCAATAACTTAGGTTTGATCACAATAATAGCTTTCTTTTTCATTAAGAAGTTTTCCTCAAAATTTTCCTTTTATAGGGTTTTTTAGACAAGTGTGAGAGTCCATTTTAATCTGCTTGTGTGTTATTTTTAAAGTGACTCTTTGCAATCTACACTTAGGCTAGAAGTTTTCTTGGTCTTTACTTGTTGCTATTTTTCCTTTTTGCTTTGTGAGCATTCAAATAAAAGAAAATCTTTTATTTCTTTGTTTGGTTAAGTAGTTATTGGTTTGCATTTATAACCAGGAAATTTTTTTCTTTCATAATTTCTTGGTTGTTTACTTAGGAAAATAAGTAGCCCGTAGTCAAGTGAAATTTTGTTTTGAGTTTGTTGTTCAAATACCTTGGAAAAAAAAATAGTTTGAAAAGTTGATGAAGAATTGTGTCAAGAAGAAGTTATTTTGTTTCCAGCTTTCTGTTTATTTTTCTTTCGTCTCTAAAAAATCATTAGTTTCACTTTAATAACCTTTGAATTAAGACAAGCCATAAAAAATTAATGATTAATTAAAATCAACTAGACTTTATGTTTGTAGGGTCCATCAATTAGTCTAGGCTAGAGCCTTAATTTAGGTTGGAGTGGAAACTCTTCAAGGATGAAAAACATACATAAGAGTCTGTGCTAGGGAGTGTTAAAAGTCCAGTATCGTGAAAGTTATCTGGGACCCCCCTCTAACGCAGGGTCTAAACATGAGGTCACATACAGAAAGGTAGTGGAGATAACCCCTCCAAAGCCAGACCAATCGTATTGGAGAACACATATAGAAGGCTTGTCTTGGGATTCCGTCGATTGCATTTTCCACGGAGCTTCGTGGGTATAAAATCCATTTGAGGTCCTCAGTTGTCTTTTGGACCACTTGATTTCGATACCCTTGATAGGTTTTGGGCTCGATACCCTGCTCATTGTGGTCTACCCCACTGTTGACTGTACCCACCTAGTGACTGTTTGCACGGTGGCAACCTAGTTGCCTATCTTTTTTAGAGACATACACAGGTGACTGTGGGGGTATACCACGGTACCTAGGACAGAAATCGGGCCATTCTTTGTAGATTATACCCAGAGGGTGCTTCCATGTTCAAGTTTCACTTGCACCAGTAAGTTGGTCTAGTGTTGGTTGTTGTAGTTGTTCTTCCAACTAGTTTAGTGTTTGCTTGTTTTATCTTGTAGGGTATTTTTTCTAGTGTATATTGTTTTTGAACGAATAGAAATCCCTAGTGTGTCTTTGATCTTCTCACATAGTGGAGGATCACGAGCTCCGATGGTCACGAAGGCTTCTTGGCCTGCCTCCAATTACACTGGATCCACCCCTGCCATCGCTAAGGCGAAAGCTTGACCAATAAGGGTCTTTTGAAGCGACTGGGTCACAGGAAACTGTGCCCGACCAACATCTGGAGGAACCAACTATTTTAGACCTTAGAGTGGAAGCTCTTGATCCATCCAAAAATCCAACCACTGATCTTTCGACGCCCATCATCGTACAAAGTTATCCTTATGGGCACCAGATAGTGCACACATAACAATGGAAACAAATGTTGCCACTTCTTTTGGGAATTCTTCTATTCCCACTATGATTGTCACCACAGGGGGTGTTCCACCTCCTAACCCATTGTTGTTGGTCTGAGCCACCATGGTCTCGAATGCCTCTACCTTGAGTAGTGGTCCGATCCTGTCTTTGGTGGCGGCCACTACTCCTTTCACACAGAGTGTGACAGGCCCTCCATTCTCATACAGGATGCCTAGATCAGGTACAAGCCCTGTACTATCCTACTTCACTTTACAGACTTTAGGTATGGGGGCAGGGAGCTCTAGCGCTCCTTTGTAAGGGCCCATGGGGGGCACTTCAACTCCATTTAACACTTTCCCTTATGGGGGATGTCATATACCTCCTTCATCCCCTTCACTCATCGGTACCCACCAGCAATCCGCTAGGCCAAACACACACCATAGTTCACTTGGAGTAGGGAGTGAAGGACCACCTTCTCATAATATGTCGATAGGGTCGACATCATTTTATTTGTTCGGTGAATTTGGTAACAACGCTTTCTCATTAGTTGCTTTCTCGACTGGGGGTAACCCCAGTTATGGCCAACCTAATCCTATGCAGGGTATTATTCCTGCACAGGGGGAATACCCAGGAACTTCTTCTGCATCAATACCTTGGAATTCTTGGCAAGGATTAGTTCCCTTGTCAAGAATGTCGATCTGGGGAAGTTCTTTTCAAAACCAATGGAACCCTAGGCAAGGTGCAATACCTATGCCCATCGGATCGGCATGGGTCAACCCTTCCCAAATTCCTTCGAATGTAATGCATGCCCAACCATCTATGTTCTATTTTGGGAATCAACTGATGATGTCTCCTCAAATGCAAAACCCGTACGCTGGTCATGGCGATGGTTTTTACCAGAACCCCGACCAACAACCCAACTTTTCCTGGAAACCTGGTGCCAGTCAAACCCCAAGCCCCTTTTTCCATGGTTATCATCAACAACAACCAAAACTACCTTTCTTGGCAACCTTACATTTGCCAAACTTGACAAGGTTGTTGAATGACCCCATTTGTCATGATCCACGTTGGCCCCCTATGCTGACGAAATTGCCTTCAAACATACCAAAGTTCGAAGCCAAGCCTAACAAATATCCAGGGGATCATGTGACCACCTTCCATATTTGGTGCTCGTCTAATTCATTGAAAGACGAATCCGTACAATTGCAATTGTTTCAGCACACTCTCATTGGGAGTGCTATGAAATGGTACATCGAGATTGATCGCTCAAGATATTCTTCCTTCTGCAAATTGGCAATGTCATTCCTAAACCATTTCCAATTACCTATGAGATACGATGTCGTCATAGAATTGTTGGCCAATTTTGAATAGACAAAAGCGGACCATATATCTAATCACATCTGAGAATGGAGACACTGAAAGAGTTTGATTAAGGTACCAGTCCCACCATCATTCCTACTTGAGTGGTTCCTTAATTCTTTGGTCCCCCATCTATCCAAAGACGTTGCAATGTTGGGAGTGTTTTCCGAAGAAGATGGCATGATGAGAGATCAACAGCTTGAGATAATTTATTCTCAGTCTGGTTTACTATATGAGATTTTTCCGGATGCACCACAATCCATACTTGATAAAACTAGACAGAGAGTTGGACCACATGCCGATGGTATTGTAGGTTCAGCACAAACAAAGCCTGTTGAACAATTGACAAAACAATTGCAACAATTGTCTATACAACACACAATGTCCAGCCAAACTACTGTTTCGGCAACTCCCCCTACCCAAATGTCAGATGTACATAGTGTGCAATCAACAAATCCAAAGGCCACCCAATAGCCTAATGGAAAGAAAAAACAACGTAAGAGGGGTAAGGGGGATAAGAAACCCACTAATAATGTTGGTGGGCGCAACAATGAGAAATGGAAATTGAAGTATCCATGTAACCTGTGTGCAGAAGACCACCTGACTCACCAGTGCCCTCGGCTTGTAGAGGCCCAAAAGTTTGTGTCATAGTAACAGCCTTCTATATTAACAAATCCATTTCAACATGGGAAAAACCTAACCCAAGCCTCTACAAGCGCGGAAGGGAGCAATCAATGACCCTCTCCATCTTCAAACAATCCTGCATCTGAGAATGTGTATATGATGAAAGGTGATGCTTTTATATCGAATAGAGAACATGACTACAATAAGCCAAGCACCTCTGAGAAAGGTAAATAAGATGAAATCCCATCTCTTCCTCTCCAGATCAAGAATAATTTGGGAGAAATGATGACACGCATCCCAAAATATGCATTCAAGAAAGCTTCTCACAACCCAAATGCAAGGGCCACCCAGAACTATTTTGTGGTGGAGGATTTGTCTCAAACCCCTTGTGCGATGTTCGCTTTGGAGGTCCTCCAAAGCTGCCCTTCCTAGAGGAAATCTTTGTTAGATGCTTTAGGATCTATCGAGACTTGTAATCCGAGTACAATCATGCTGGATACAACCGACTTAAAACCTCATCTCCCTTACTACGTAGCATTTCAGATAGTAGTGGCTTACCCCACGAAGACTTTTACTCGGAAAATTTTCCACATGGTGGTTGATGAGGTTGCCTCGACATGCATCATGTCATTGGCATGTTGGAAGGCCATTGGCCAACCCGTTTTGTCTCTGTCACCTACTCTTCTTACCACTTTCGACGGTCATTCATTCCGACCATGTGGCATCATCCCCTCTTTCCCCATGCAGTTAGGAGGGAAGACTGTGTGCATCAAGGTAGAATTAGTCGATGCATCCCTTGACTACAATCTCTTGTTAGGTAGGAGTTGGACCTATGCCATGCAGGCAATGGTCGCTATAGTTTTCCAGGTCTTGTTGTTTCCACACGAGGGCTAGATTGTGACAATTGATCAATTGTCCTTCTCCTGACCTAACCCTTCATTGGGGGCATCCGCTGTCCCGATGATTGATAATCCTCAACCGGGCGTTGTCAATGTAGGGGTTTGTTTGTGCCCACCTTTTATGGGTACTTTCAATTACCCGCGTCCTCAAGGCGATGTCAAGTTCATATCAGACCACCATAAGGTTGAGATTTTCCAAGTTTCTTTGTTTCGCATGACTTACTTCAATGATTCGTGGATTCTTCCTTCCCCATCCACCATTAAGGAAGGGACGGAGCACCATGGTATGTCCATGCCCTTGTCCATGACAGAAGCAACATACTCTTTAGTCCAGCAAGCTTCAACCGACACCGATCCAACTCCTGCACAAGAGTTAGATCCGATTCCAGGGCCTATTTGGGCTCAAGGTTCCCTCGCTGATACCGATTCATTAGACTTAGTCTTTCCCTCAGACAAAGAAATCATTGAAGCAATGACTAGTCCAAACAAACCCTAGGATGATCTCCATCACAGATCATACCTCCTTGGAAAGTTAAGCAGAATCGAAGTAGGGGAATTCACCTTGACTATGACTAGAGATAGGTCTTTTCCTATCAATCCCTTGGATACACATGAGGTTTACACCGAGGGTAATATGGAAACTATCGCTGAAACTATACCGATTAATATCTCCAAAACCCCTAGCATCGTGGAGAATGTTTTCATCGGAGCTGACTATTCCCCCGAAGAGATTCAAATCTACATAGACTTATTTAAATATTTTCACGACGTTTTTGCCTAGTCTTACGAGGAAATGCCAGGCATTGATCCAAAAATAGTCGATCATGAAATCACAACTTATCCTAATGCCAAGTTAGTTCGACAGAAGCTTCGTCCAGTTAATCTCAGGAAAGAAGTAGCTATTAAGGTTGAAGTAGAGAAACTACTCAAAGCAGGTTTTATCTATCTTGTCCATTTGACCCAATGGGTGTCAAATCTTGTGTTGGTCAACAAGAATGAGGGCATGATTCACGTATGTATGGATTTTCATGATTTGAACAAAGCCTGTCCAAAAGATAATTTTCCCACACCATTCATTGACTAGATAGTCGATGAATGCACTGGTTGTGAGGCTTTTTCTTTCATGGATGGTTTTTCGGGATATAATCAGATACAAATCAAACCTGAAGAACAACACAAAACAACTTTCATCTGTCCACGGGGTGCATTTTCCTATCGTAAGATGCCTTTTGGTCTAAAAAATGATGGAGCTACCTTCAAGCGGGCCATGTCTTTTGCTTTCCATGATCTCAAGAATATATTCGAAACCCATTTAGATAATTTAGCATCATGATCTCTCAAGAGAACGGATCATCCCACACACCTCTGACTTATCTTTGAGCGATGTCGCTACTTCCAGATTCACTTGAATCCAAACAAATATAGCTTTTTCATAACGTCATGACAGTTGCTCAGTTTCATAGTCTCAATAATAGGGATCATGGTCGATCCTCTCAAGGTGGAGGCAATACTTTAGTTGCCTCCTCCGCGTACAATCCTTCATCTTCAAATTTTATAGGGAAAACTGAACTTTTTGAGGCGTTTCATAGCCAACTATGTCGATATCACAAAGGGATTTATGCATTTGCTAAACAAAGATGCCCCTTTTCATTGGGATGAAGCTACTCCACACTCTTTCAACACATTGAAACATGCTCTCATGACTGCCCCTCTTCTCCAGCCACCTAATTATAACAAAGATTTCTTATTGTACTTGGCTACGGTAGAATCGACTATCGACATGCTCTTAGTTCAGGAGGATGACTTCCTCTCGGAATATGTGATTTATTACTTGAGCCGAGGCCTGGTTGGATCGGAACTCAATTATTCCCAAATTGAAAAACTGGCGTTGGTATCCGTTCATGCTATTCAATGGTTCTGTCATTATATTTTGTTTCACAAGACCATTGTCATTGTCGTTGTGAACCCATTTCAATACATATTAACACGACACATCATTGGCGGGAAGATCAGTCGATGGATAGTTGTCCTCCAGGAATTTGACTTAGATTTTGTTTCAGCGAAATCCAAAAATTCACTGGTCTTTGGGGAACTCATCTCGGAACTTTCGGTTGAATCCGGTGAGGTTATTCCCGAAGAGTCTCCTATTAGAGGAGACATGTTTTTTATTGCATCTTTGGATCCCTGGTATGGATATATACTTGTCTACCTCCATACTTTGAAGTGCCCCGCCTCTGCTTCTCATGATGAGCGTCGCCATATATGCCATCAGGCTAAGAACTATCTCATACTCGACGACACTTTGTATCGTCGAGTTGTAGATTACATCCTTCACCGATGTCTCACTCATGAAGAAGCAGTTATTGTGCTTAATGGCTGCTATACTAGAGCATGTGGTGGTCATTTGTCTAGGTTGGCAACAGCCCAAAATATTTTACGAGTTGGTTACTTCTGGCCAACGTTAATCAAATATTGTATCAAATCAGTCAAGAAGTGCCACCCATGTCAGATCTTCTCTCAGAAGATGAGGGCACATCCCGCTCCCATGTTTCCTTTCATAAAAGTTGGTCCCTTCACCAAGTGGGGGATTGATTACACTACATGCAACCCTCCTTCAACAAGGGGGCACCGTTATATCATTGTATCCGTAGACTACTTCACGAAGTGGGTCGAAGCTATGTCAATGTTTAAAGATGAAGGAGAGACTGCAGCTCTCTTTTTGTTCAACTAGATAATTGCAAGGTTCAGCGTCCCGAGAGAGATTGTCACTGACCATGGCAGTCACTTTTAGAACCACATGATGACTGAATTAACATCAAAGCTTGGTTTGTGGCAAGAAAATTCGTCACCCTACTACCCCCAAGAGAATGGTCAGGTGGAAGCTGTAAATAAATCTCTTAATACCATCCTACAGTGAACAATCAATTCAGCCAAGTAAAATTGGCATTTGATATTATACTCGGCATTATGGGGTTACTGAACATCTGTTAAGACTGCAACCAGTTTCTCACCTTTTCAACTCGTTTACAGGCTGGAAGCAGTCTTGCCTATAGAATGTCAGATCCCGTCCCTAAAATTGGCAGTACAGTTACTGCCAGACACTTCTCCACTTGAAGAGCAGTTATTATACCTTGAGCAACTTAATGAGCAGCGTTGTGATGTGGCCCTGGCCAACAAGCTCACAAATAAAAATTCAAGTGTCAGTATGATCGGTCCGATCATCCTCGAATTTTCTCTGAAGGCGACCTTGTCCTGGTCTATGACCAGGATAAGGACTCCCTGGGGGCAGGCAAATTCAAACCCATGTGGTTCGGACCTTTCATCATAAAAGAGGTTCTAAAAAAGGGCACTTATCGTCTAGTATACTTTGAGGGAAATGATTTGGCGGAGCCTAGAAATGGGCTCTACCTCAAGAAGTATTACTCATAGGTAGGTCACCTTGGGTAACTTTTTGTAACATATGTATGGTCTTTGTACTATTACTTTCTGGTTTCTTTTGGTTTTATGGACATGTCATTTTGATGTTATCTTTTGTCACTGTGGCAGATGACAAGTGAATCATAGGTGTTCTTTGGGTACGTAGACAGTGCTAGCCGACAAACTCATAGGCTTGCCTCCACAGCTTGGGTAATTTTTACACCTCAAGGCCAATTATTATCTTCAGGAGGTATATGTTTAGGCAACACCACAAACAATGTCACCGAATACAATGTAGTTATTGAGTTGCTTCGTGATGCTTTGTCATTTGGTATCTCTCACCTTCAGGTCTATTTAGATGCTCAATTGGTTGTGTCTCAGTTAAATAGAGTCTACCATGTTCATGATCCTACTTTACACTGACGATTCCTTAGGGTACGTCTCTTAGAATGAAGCTTTGATTGTATTACATATTTTCATGTTCCTAGGAGATTAAATCAAGTCACAGATACTCTAGCTAATCAAATCTTAGATTGGCATATCGCACACATATAAGAAATACATACACATGCACATGTAAATACATTTTTAAAGGAAAATATGATCCATAAGACATAAAAAGACATAAAAATCCATATATAATATCAAAATCATCAGAGTACATAGGTGGGTGAAAGGGCCTCAAAAATACGACCAGTAACGAGTCATGGGGATTATGCCCTCAAACAATATACAAGTAGTGCCCTTAGCACATGAAAAGTCCAGCCTATCTAAGGACGGGGCCTATGGGCCCTATTGTAATAATCAACAACATTTTCCAAACACCAAAAAAGTGGAACCCATGTCCGTGGCACCCCCATTACGTGAGGCTGCATAGATGGTGGAAGATCCTCAGTCTCTTCCATGGGGACTGTGCGAGTGAGCGAGGTAAAATTTTGCTCTACTCATCTCAGAACCCTCTCAGCCTCATCGTCTGGAAGGTCTCCTACTACTGTTGGTCCCCCTACGGTGGCGAGTGCGGCCCTTGGCCGAGGAATTTAACTGTTCCTCGCATAATTCGTTGGTTGCACTGGCCCACATCTTCACATAATAGACACATATCTGTCAAATGCTCTGGTATAAAAAAAAATGATATATATATAAAACAACATAAAAATTACATATGTTTAACAAAACAAACAAATGATGCAAACTTACCCATCTCTCCTCACTCCTCACCGATAGGTACTGGTATCTCAGGGTCTCTCGAGAAGTCAATCCCATCATAAGGGTAATCCTCTATGACTGGGATCCGTCGTGACAACCAAGAAAAAAAGTTGTCATCAAAGGACTCATTGGTCTTTCCTCCCCCCTGTCATGGAAACAACACTTCCCATTTGCATATCATGGGAAGAGAGGCCTAATGCCCTCATACCACCTCTCTAAGGCTGAAACTGGGCACTCGTTCAAAGAAGAAAGAGAAAAGAATCGTTCCAAACTCGAAGTTCCTTTGAGTCCACAACCGACAGTCTGTTAGCTACCTCTTCATACAATCCAGTAATGTGGTGCTCTAATAAAAAATATGTGCATTTAAGCATTGAACGACACAGTTCATCTGTGCATGGCATGCCTGATGCAAAGTCGCAGACCTAGTAATCCACCTGATGAGAAACATGATCACCTGCAGTGCTAAGTCTGAGATCTTTCTTATCGACACTTGTGAGCTCGTCCAGTCTGTACCCGCCTCACAATGGAGTCCAATCAACTCCGATATATTGTGAGGCCCAGAGGACAACGTACAAAAGTTGATTGGTTCCCCTCTCCTGGAGAGGCCAGTCATAAAGTATATGTCCTCTATCATTGGAACTAGGGACTACCCCTCTAGCATAAAGGCCTCTGCATCGGGATGCCAATAGTCAACCAAGGCATTTAGCAGCCTAGGTTGTGCTTGCATAAAAGGACATAGAAAAAATTTCAACAATCCACATTGCATCAACGCAACAACAACATTAAGGTCTTCCCCAACTAGCGCACTAATATCCTCATGCTCTCTTTCTCTCTAGTGCACATACATCTTGCACATGGGCAAAGTTTAGGAGGGTTAATTCTTTCTTTTTAATTTTTTTTTGCACTAAATGGAGGGTCCGCGCACGCTGTTGTGATGACAGTCACGTGTACATGCAGTCTGCCATAAGACAGAGTGAGTGTACACACAGGCTATCATAGGACAACCTGCATGGATGTAGGGACAACCTTTTGAAGGTCGACGCCCCCCCCCCAAAAAAAATGAAACTGAATGCCTAAATAAAGAATTAGATTGCAAGATGAGGTAGTTTATACTTACTTGGTCCAAGAAGATGGTTGTTTCATCCACCGAGGCTCCCAGAATCAATTCTTTTCACAAAGGGGAATTTTTGGCTTTTAGTCAAATTTTGAATTAACAATGGTGATAATGAGCTGCTAACTTCTGTTTATAGAAGTTTTGGCCTCTTTTTGTCAATTTTCGGACCCTTTTGTCATTTTTTCTAAATTGAAAATCATTTAAGATGGTTTAGGAGTCTTCTTTGGATGGTCACGGGAAGTACTTCTTTGGGTATTGGGAATTTTGTTTTGAGATTTGGGCATTTTGATGGTCCTTTGGTAAAAAGTCATTTTTTCCAACTCGTTGCATTTAAGTCAGGATTACACCTCCACTTTTTGCATCTCGTTGTATTTTCCACTTTTCCATAGGATCAATTCCACCAAATTGCGACACAGAACCATTATTATTGCTTTAGAAGTGTCGTAATTTGGTGGTAGAGCTTATCATAACATGGATGCCCTAGGTAGATCCTGGTTGCATTATGGTGTCCATGCTGTCACTAACGACTATAGGCTTAGGAGTCCCTTTTAGTTTTTCTTGATTACGAGTTTGAGCCTCATTTTCATGATTCCTTATCTCTTTTGACCTCACCCTCAGGACTCCCAAAACATAACGAGTCTTCTTTTAAGCCCTTTTCAGACCCTGTAAACATGAAAAGATTGTCGAGCGATCTTGTGGCCTTTCACGCTCGTTAAAATGAAATTTGAAGTCACATCTATCCGGTAGTAGTTTACCACTTTTTCGGTCCGGATGGTCAACTGTACGAATAAAGGTATACTCTAGAGGCCTCGAATCTCTAGAAGAGTACCCTCGGGTATAATTTTAACCCTTTTTCGAGCCTGAGGGACTAAATTTACGAAAAAGGAACCCCTACGGAGTCCATAATTAAGCTCTTTTCAGACTCCCTAAAATTGAAAAGATCGTCGAGTGACCTTATTCTTTCACACTCATTAAAATGGTCTAGAAGAACATTCTTGATGGAGTCCATAGTTAAGCTTTTTCAGACTCCTTAAAAATGAAAAAATTGTCGAGTGATATTGTCTTTATCACACTTGTTAAAATGGTTTTGAATAGACGTCTTGTCGGTTCTAGTTTACCCCTTTTTCGAACCAGCTAGACTACCTTCGAAAAAGGTACCCCATCAGAGTCTCCTCTTATGTTTTTTCAGACTCTTTAAATATGAGAAATAGTCGAGCTTACCTTCTTTGGGATCATTAAACTTACATCGAAGGACGTTACCATTGTGTGTCTTATTAATCGCATTTGCGTACCCGCGTCTTTGGCCTAATTCCATCTCCATGTTGCTGTCATCTGAACCATATAAAACATGACTTATACGTAAGCCCTGTAGCACTTTGCCTTTGTGTCTTGACACCTTTGGCCCCAGGAGGGATATTTTTTGAGTGTCCTTTCTTTGAAAATCAGTCTTGTCCTTGCACCTCAAACTCGTATGTTTGTGACACTCATTCCTCCTTTGTAACGTAGCATTCTTTTATTCTTTTTCCAAAATTATTGAAAAAGACAAAAAAATAAAATATACCCCAAAAAGAGGAAGGGAAAAATATTTTCTTTGTATTGGCAGCACAATGAGTCGCCCTTGGATAAAGCACATCCTTTTGTTTGTCTGTCAAGCCCTGAGATTTAATATAACCTTAGGAAGTTGTTCCCACTACATTGAGTTGTGTCCTCCTCCATTTGGTTATTCTTCCAAACATATGGAGATTTTGTGTTGCCTCCTACCTCATGAACTTATGTTAATTCCATGCTGCATGAGTCTCATCATTTGTCATGCTATTGTCCAAGGGAAGTTTTTACCAAGCTGGAGTCGGCCCCTCTGCATTTTGTCTCTTTCCCTCATGCCCAACCATCTCGAAAGTCCAATCAAGTCTTTGTTCGAAATCAATGAAGCCTTTAGTCTGATCATCAAGATTCTCTAGTCCATGATCGACAAGCCGTTGAAGACCTCTAGGTAGTGAAGTTGTACACTCGTATTACACTCCTACCTGATTTTTGAAGATTTTGAAGTTGTTTTTCGAGCTCTGAAGACCTCATCTCCAACCATCAGGCCTTATCAGCTTCTAGAAGATGGATACTATAGATGTATATCTTTTTATTTTGAGTTGTAGATCTGTTGTGTATTGCTCGCGGCTACACTTTATATAGTTATATGACATGGATCTATAGTGTATTTGACTGGTATCCATGATTCTATTCATCCCGAGCATGGGTATGCCCTCCTCAGTAAGACAATTGTTATTTTACAGATGGCACCTCTCGATTTCTGGTCCCTGGGCTCACCAGTTTGGTACATTGATAAAGATTGATAATGTATTTCGACCACCAGATGCTCTTCTGAACTCACACATTAGGGGGAATCTGTTATAACCCTAATTTTCACCAGACATACTTACCTAGCATCAGACCATCTCAAATTCCTTCTTTTCCAAAACACTACTGAACAACTCTTCTTAAAAACCCCCTTTATAAAGGCCCACGTACCCTGCTCCATTACTTCAGATGTGTACACGTTAGCTGCCCCAATATAGACCGCGTGTACCTACAAAAGCACGAAAAAAGGAAAGTTGTTGATGGAACACACAACTTTGGGCAAGTTAACTAAACATTTTGGCCATGCATGGCCGGTCATTCGACCAAATATATAGCTCCTTCCAGCCTATAAAAGAAGGGGTAGGGGTCCCATTTGAGAAGAGGAAAATCATAATAAAGAGACTATACCGAATTGAGCATTCCCCTTGTCCCAAACTTTAGCCATCCTTGTGCAAAGAGAAGTATAGAGAAAAGAAATTGGAGGACAGTTGAAGAGGAACCCAAGACCAGTTTCGAGGAGCAGTGTCGACCACATACTGTAATTTTACTCTTGTGAGGATTAATACAAAAAGGAATACTTTTCCCATCCCACCATATCATGTGTTCGAGTTCAATGTTTATTTTATGATATTGTCACAACTAACCCAACAATTAGTATATGAAATGCATGTTCACAGCTTTTTGTTTGTTCATGTGTGAATGCAGGTCAACTTTGGGAGGAGTCTTGCAATCAAAGAGTGAGTGAAAGAAAAGGGATCGACATCAAACGAAGGACTTAAGGTAGAGTTACCGAATCTCATTTACACCTTTGTATTGCATGAATGTGGGGTTTTGTGTTGGGAGAATAGGAAAGAGTAGAATCCTTTGAAATGGTCATTTTCTGCATGCATGATTAGAGCCCTTAAATGCTAAGTCCGTAGAAGGGATTCTGTTAAGCCCTAATATTGGCTCATTACCCCTTAATTGGGACATATTAGATTAGTAATGCTATTTTATTTATGTCGGCTTTAGGCCATTAGTTGAAATTTAGATTAGTAATGTTATTTTAATTATGTCGGCTTTAGGCCATTATTTGTAATTATTCCTCCTAGTCTCCTATATATACCGAGACATTTTCATTTTGAATCATCTTGTACTTGAACATTTGTTGTGGGGTATTCTACCCTACGGACTAATAAGCTAG
>SNQJ01S0097885.1:39734-70882 GCA_010110895.2 Picea sitchensis | reverse complement strand
GCCAGAAGATTCCTGCATAGAGTGCAGTTGAATTCCTCCGCATAGAGTGCGTTGAGGAGGCTAGACGGTTAAACTCTCATTCTCATCTACCCAGAAGATGAATTGGGCTACTCGTGTCGAGCAGGGAAAGTGCAGGCCAAGAGTTTGGAAATCTCAGCAGTTAGTCTGAGAAGGAAAATAACGGTGTGGGCTACTGTCGCAGTGAGTGCACATAGTCCAGAGGAACTCAACACTTTGAGAATTGTCGAATTTCAAGCGTGAACAGTTGGTACAAAATTTCTGGAGGAGCAAGAGGGACCAAGCTCAGGAGGGATAGTTCTGTGGGGAAGACTTTGGGAACAGACCCAGGAGGAGCGTGAACAGAATCGAGCCTTGGGAGAAGGAAGAGTTCTCAAGAGGAAGAGAATCGATGACTTGTAATCCCTGTGGAGTTTCGTGAAATCCCGAGGATCGTCAGATCAAGGAGGAGATACGTGGGAGTTAACCCGTAAGCGCAGGCGAGGAGGATTAAAGTCCATCAAACTTCGGAGATTCGGCGTTCGGCGTTCGACGAGGTGAGTTGCATGCCCGTCGAAATCGTGAATAGCGATTTCTCAAGTAAATAGGGACCGTCGATTTTGACAAGGACAGGTGGAACGAATCCGGCGAATCGGGGTTTCGGTATTCGGGGTTTTCAAATACAAAGGACCTGGATAGTTGAAATTTTGATTCCGCGATCCCCGATCGCACGAGTGGAGGAGTGACATGGCAAAGTGGGACCATAAGAACTGGTGGAGTACAGGTGTCATTGGAGTTCGGGGGTTGGAGTTGTAGGTGAATCATGTTCGCGTGAACCGCGAATCCCCGAATCACAATCTCCCGAGTTCCGAAGGGGAGATTGCCGAAGGAGTTTACTCTGGGTAACTCTAGTGGGGAGTTGGAAGAGCTTGTAACTCTTCGAGCTTGGGTTGAGAGAAGGTCCTGGTGGAAGCGACTGCTCGCGGAGGGGCTGGTTGCAGTCAGATAGCATTAAGGAAATATACAGGGATGATTCAGATTTTAAGGATGCTTTCGAAGCATGTGAGAATCTTGTTATGAGAGAAAGAAGACAATGGATTGGATATTTAATTTAGGATGGACTGTTATTTAGAGGAAATCAGTTTTGTATCCCGAAGAGTTCTATGAGAGAAAACCTTTTGAAGGAAAACCATAGTGGGGGATTGGCTAGACATTTCGGCCATGACAAAACATTTGTGCAACTAAAAAGTTTGTATTATTGGCCAAGGATAAGGAAAGATGTCAAGAAGTTTGTGAATAGATGTAGAATCTGTCAGCACGCAAAGTGGAAAAGATATAATGCATGGTTATATCAACCATTTCTAGTACCATAGAGGCTGTGGGATGTAGTAAGCATGTATTTTATGTTAGGAATGCCAAGGACACAGAGAGGTTGTGATTCCATATTCATGGTAGTCGATAGATTATCAAAAATGGCACATTTTATTCCATGTTAGAAAACCAGTGATGTAACGCACATTGCAAATCTGTTTTTCAAAGAAGTTGTTCGACTTCATGGTTTACCCAAGAGTATTTTTTCAGACAGAGATACCAAAATTGTTGGTCATTTATCGAGGACACTATGGAAAATGCTAGGGATGAATTTGTCTTTTAGCTCAGCATATCACCCTCAGACGGATGGAAAAACTGAGGTAGTAAATCTAAGTTTGGGAGACTTATTGATGAGCTTAGTAGTTTAACATCATGTTCAGTGGGATAAGATTTTGTCACAAGAGGAATTTGCATATAATGACTCACCTAACAGAAGCACGTGACAAATACCATTCCAGATAATGTATGGAATGTATCCAAGAGGAGTATCTGATTTGAGAGACTTAGAGAAAAATGATTTCAGGAGTGCTGGAGTTGAAGATTTTGTAGCAGAGATGCAAGAGATCAATAGTAAGATTAAAGAGCACTTGTAGAATTCCAACCAGGAATACAAGCACAGAGCAGATCAAAACATAAGAGAGATTCAATTCAAAGTGGGAGATTTGGTCTTAGCACATCTAAGAAAATAAAGGTTCCCAAGGGGAACATATAATAAGATGAAGATGAAAAATATAGAGTCGTGTAAAATCTTGCAGAAATTTGAGGCTAATGCTTATGAGATATAATTTCCAGATGATGTGGGCATATCACCCATATTCAACATAGCAGATATGTACCCTTACAGAGAAGATGAAGCAAGAGGATAAGAGACTCAAAAGGAAGTTCAGTGGGTCAAACAAATACCTATAGCTGAAAATCCGTAGATGGAAAAGATCATTGATCAGAGAGTTGGCAAGAAGACCCAGAGGAAAACATATTTTGAAAATTTGATAAAGTGGAAAGGACACCCGATTGAGGATGCTAGTTGGGAAAGTGAAGAAGATATCCAGAAACATGGATAGATGGTGCAGGAGCTCATGGACATGAGTCCATGATTTTTTCAGCTAGAGGAGTATGATGTAGGAGCATCGTAAGCAAGTGTAAGTGGAGGACAGCTGGATATACCCTAGCATGTATTTTGAAGACATTTAAATTTAAAAGATGAAACATTAATGTAATAGCTGAAAGGATCTAATTGATCTTAAATGTTTTGGGTATTGTAATGTAGATCTTGAGCGTTTCTATGATCTTTCATTTGGAGGCATTTAATGTAATAAATGTAAAGTAGTTGTAATCTTTAATTTCAATAAGATAACTCAGAGTTGTAGGAGGGAAAACTCAAGAATCTCCCGCGGATGTATTGTATGAGGATAATTGTCATTGTAAGAGTTGAAGTTGTAGAGAAAGAGAGCGTAGGAGAGTAGAGAAGAACAGAGATTGTAGAAGTTGTTTGAGCAAATAGTTTTTGCTATGGAAACCATGTACAGAAGCACTTGAATTAAGATAGGGAGGCTTTAATCCAATTTCATGGTGTTGTTATGGTTACTGTTTGCATCTATTGAATGGTATGTTTATAGTGTGCTATTATGTTATGTTATGTATTTGTTTTGATTCTCTATGTGTATGATTTCATGTTGAATGTATGAAGTCTGTGAGAGGGAGAGTATAAGTTTCAATTTCATCTCATCTTGATAATTCCTGCAAAGAGTGAAGTAAAGGTCCACAAAGAGTGTGTTGACGAGATTTTGAGTTTTACCTCAGAAAAGATCAGGAGGGATAGAGTTGTTCTTATACCAAAAGAAGTGAAAATATAGCACAAAGCCATGCAAGGTGTGCGCAGGTGAGGTTGAAGTCTTATACTTTTCCAACCCAAGGAAGTGGTTGAAGAACTTTTGTCACCAAGAGTGGGTAGAGTTGGAGTGTTTGGATAATCGGAGATTATCGTGAAGGCCACAAGGAGTGTGTGCAAGAATCCTTTAGAATCCTTGAGTTTGTAGCAGAAATCAAGCTCGGGAAGGATAGAGACTTGGAAATTCCAAAGGAAGGATGAGGGTTGAAGTCACCTCGCAAAAACCAAGCTCAGGAGGAAAGATGATAAGCTATTTGGTGAGGAGTATTTGAGGGCTTGAATGGATGGTTGAAATTCTCAGAGGGAGAAAACACTGATTTTCCGTGGACCATTAGATCCAACAGATTAGTGGAGAGGATAAGAGAGAGAGTATTTTAACATTCACAAGCTTAGGAGAGATAACATCCATTAGGTCTAGATCAATGAGAGTCATTGATTACTGATTGGAGTTTCGCAATTTCAGGATTCCATAGCGTGGAGGAAACGACAACCCAGAAGTCATGAGTTTTGAAGTCCCAACTTTGCGAAACAATAATCTGAACCGTCAAATCGTGGGGGGTTTAGGATCATTGATCCGTGGTAAAGAAGTCGCGAGTTCAGACTTTAAGAAAAAGGGAGAAGATTCACATCACGAACTCACGAGTAACGAAATCGTGACATGCTCGGAGGTGAGCCCTCGGGATTTGGATGGAGGTCATATGGTGGAAGCATAAGGGAGGAGCTAAGGACCATTAGTCTATTTCGAGGTTTCAGGAATCGAAGGAGTCGGGGTGAATCATAATAGGAATCCCAAAATCGTGAAACGTGAAGTCACGAACTTGAAGAACCATTTGTGTTAAGTCAATGGTCACACCGGTGGTCATGTGGAGTAGAGGTTCGTGCTTAGTGGTTGTTTGCATGGGAATAACTTCTAGAAGGACCTATGGTCATTAAGTGTTGAAGGTTCTAGAAGGGACCAAGGAGCCATTTCTGCTCGGGAATTGGAAGATTCAAAGATCGAGAGGTCAAGTAGACCCTATTGAGGTGGGGGTCTGCATTAGTTAATCTCTTTTCAAACTCCCTAAAATTGAAAATATTGTCGAGTGACCTTGTTCCTTCACACTCGTTAAATTGTCCTAGAAGAACACACCATATGAAGTCCATAGTTACGCTCTTTTCAGACTCCTTAAAATTGAAAAGATTGTCGAGTGATCTTATCTGTGTCACACTCGTTAAAATGGTTTTGAATAGATGTATTTTCGATTCTATTTTACCCATTCTTCGAACCGACTAGAGTACCTTTGAAAAAGGTACCCCAATGGAGTCTTCTTTTACGTTTTTTCCAGACTCTGTAAATGTGAAAAAACTACCGAGTTTATCTTCTCTGGGCTCATGAAAAATACATTGAAGGGGGTTTCATTGTGTCCTTCTAATTGCATTTTCATCTCTTCATATTTGTCCTAATGTCAGCTCCATGTTGCTCTCAACTGAACCTTTGAAGCATGCCTTAGACGCAATCCTCGTAGCACTTTGCCTCTGTGACCTGACACCTTGACCCATGGAGGAATTTTACTCGACTGTCCTTTTCCTGCACCTTTGTCCTTGCTATGAGAATTAGTTTGTTACTTGCACTTGGATCTAGTATTCTTGCGAAACTCGTTCCTCCTTTGTAATGTAGCATTCTTTTATTCTTTTTCAAGCTCTTTAAAAATATTGAAAAAGACAAAAAAAAAAAAACAATACCCCAAAAAGAGGACAGGAAATATATTTTCTTTTTATAGCAGCACAATGAGTCTCCCTTGGACAAAGCACATCCTTCCATTTGTTCATCAAGCTTTGGGATTTAATATTACCTTAGGAAGTTGTTCTCTCTACATAGAGTTGTGTCCTCCTCCATTTGGTTATTCTTCCAAACACATGGAGAGTTTGTGTTGCCTCCTTCATCATGAACTTATGTCAATGTCATGTTTCCTGAGCCTGATCATCTTTCGTGCTATTGTCCAAGGGCGTTTTCACCCAACCTGAGTCAGCCTTTCTGCAGTTTGTTACTTTCCCTCATGTTCGACCATCCCAAAAAGTCCATTCAATTCCTTGTTCGAAATCAATGAAGTTCTCTTCCTGATCACCGAGATCCTCTTGTATTTTCCCGACGAATTGTCTAATACCTCTAGGTAGTGAATTCACACACTCACATTACACTCCTACCCGAGTTTTGAAGATATTGAAGTTTTTTCTCGAGCTCTTAAGGCCTCATCTCCAGCCATCAACCGTCATTTGCTTCTTGAAGATGGATACTATACATGTATATTTTTTATTTTAAGATGTGGATCCGATGTGTATTGCTCATGGATACACTTTATATAGTTATATGACATGGATATGCAGTGTATTTGATTGTCATCCATGATTTATTTCATCCCGAGCATGGGCATGCCCGCCTCGGAGAGACAATTGTTATTTTTGTAGATGGCACCTCCTAAACCTTGGTCCTAGGCTCACTCGCTTTGTACATTGGTGAAGATTTTTTAATGTATTTCGGCCATCAGATACTCTTTTGACCTCACACATTAGGGGGAATTTGTTAGAACCCTAAATTGCTCCATACATGCATACTTGGCATTTGGCCCTCTTACTTTCTATTTTTGCCAAGCCATCACTAAGAAACTCTTCTTAAAAACACTATTTTTGAAGATGTATGCATCCTACACCACTACTACCCACATACAGACACTTGATGCACCACTACAACCTGTGTACATATGCTAGTTACACAACTATAGCCCGCGTATACTCACAAAAGTTTCAAAAATAAAAAATTCGCAAGGAATTCGTTGAGATTACAAGCTATTGGGAAGTTTCCCATCTGATCCACCTCCTATAGCCCATAACCCAACCGAATAACCATCCTTTTGTCATATAAAAGGATTTTTTGGGGCCTCATTCCTAGTCCAAGCATAAGAATAGTGAAACTCTTCACGTTTCACATCCCCTCCTTGCCCCAAGAATTGTAGCCACCTTGTGAGATTTGCATCAGAATTTCCCATTCTTGCCTTTTTCCTCCATCATAAGCCTATTCCATTTCCCTAGAAGAAGTTTGAGACGAGAAATATACGTGGAAGCGCAGTTGGATCTTGGTGAAGAGGATCCCAGACTAGGTTTGTGGATCAGTCATCGACCTTGTTGTAAGTAAACATTGTGATATCAATAAAAGGAATACTTTTTCTGACTAAAAATATGATGTGTCAAATATTTGTATTTGATTTATGATTTATTCTAACATCTAACCCATAATTTATATATGAGATGCATGTTTGTAGTTTCCTGTTTATCTGTTTGTGAATGCAGGCCAGCCTTGGGAGGAGGCTTGTAGTTAGTGGAGCTATTAGACGTGAGAGGATTGACACTAGACACAGAGTAAAAGGTAAATTTACCTGATCTTTTCACTTTATCTTTCATGTATGAATTTGGGGTATATTCGGGGTAGTTAGAAAAGTAGGAGACTTTTAGATGGTTATATCTACCTACATGTTGAACCCTAGTGTAGTCCATAGGGGGGGGTTTTCCCATTAGAAGTCACACCCCAACTGCCTGAAGCTAGCGATGCAGGAGAGCCAGAACATCAGATTGAACTTCTCCAAGGAGCATGGTCACAATTGGCCATTCACGTTGAGCATATAGAAGTGCAGTTGCGACAGACTCAGCAGGAAGCAGAGAAACAACCTCAGAAGTTGCAGGAGAAGATGGAGAAGATAGTGATAGAAGGAAATAATGCCCGAGGAACACTACATAAGTGCACAACTGAGTGCAAAAATATTTTCAAAGAAGTCAGTGATTGGATGGGCATCACCGCTAGGAACAACTAGACCTTGGAGGATGTGCATACTAGAATCTAAGTGATGAATGAAGAATTTGCGTCTATGATGGATCCATTGGAGAAACTACAAAAGTTTGATCAGATTTAGCAAGTGGAAAATGAGTTGAATGCCCTATTTGAGGTGCAATCCATATCTTAGAATGAGTTGCGTGACTTCCGACCTGTCATTCAGACAGTTTATATGCAAATGCATCAATTTGATGCAACAACATATTCTGAATGGATCTCATTGGTCACATCAAATACCAAGGGATGTATTACAAATGAAACCTAACAGTTTGTAGCAAAGGCCTCACTCCTTGTCAAGAAATTGAAAGATAAAGTTGGAAGATTTCAAGAAGTGAAGAAGTGGGCCCTTGAGTTCATCCTAGATTTGGTCCCTTCATTTGAATATGTAGAAGAAGAGAAAGAACAAGAAGAGGAGCAAAGGAAAGAGGAAAAGGAGGAAAGGGAAAACAACAGTTGCTCTTGGAAGTTGTGAAAGAGATGAGTACTTGACTCGAGGGTGAGTCAAGGTTTGTGGTCGGAGATTATTGGGAACTTCTTTTTTAGATGAGAAGTTTCACAAGAAGGAATACAATCCTAGTTTTGGCCCAGTATGCATTGCGCAAGCTACATAAAAAGTTGGACATCAGAGCAAGGAGAAGTAACAAAAATCAGTTGCGAAAAGGAGAGTGCAACACCAACAAAGCAAAAGCAGTTGCAACAGAACAAGAAAGCATGCAAGCCAAATCTAGAAGACACAACTTAGCTTATATATAGGGATGAGTATGATTGTAAAAGGGTTCGGTTTGGTTCTCCCCTTTTTTTTAGGTTCGATCATAATTGTGGTTGTCTATTGTTGAGAAGTTGGTTTTTGAGTTATGTAATGTAATTTGTACATCATTTTGGGAATTAGATCTCTACGACATGGGTTCTGTAACAAAGAATTACTTTGTAACTCTGAGGTTGTAACTGAAATGATCTAAAGATAATATATAAGAAGGATCCAAAATTTCAAAATATGAGAAGATAATTATGTGTTTATACTATTGCATTGTATCTTTACAATACTTCTTTATGTTTAATAATTTCCACATGATGTTTCTATACATGAATGTTTTTCGCAACCTAAGTAGCTTCAGTTCTTGTGTATATGAGTTCATATTTTTTCTGTAGTTAGATGTCTTGCGCAAGATCAGGATGAATCTTGAAGGTTCTGTGAACGCACATAAGTATTCTCCTTGCCCTTCCCTATACTTTTGTCTCAGCATCTCTTCAGGTGAGACTTCTTCTCTTCGGAGGAGATGAAAATAGAATTTTCTAGACTACATAGTATCTTTTGTTGGTAACTGCAGAAGGACCATGGTCTGATCAATCTTGCACTAACAGTGTTCGAGGAACAGGTTTCTAAAAACACCATAAATAACTCCTAACAACAAAACTAATGTTTCAAAGGAATTGGGAATTACATAAAGGAGTGAAACAAAGGAACATGAATATAATTTTCCTGTAGAAAAGCATATTAGATCAAGCAAGAGAATGCTTTTGTTACAATAGGAAAAAGAGATCAAACACGAACCTAAATCCTCTGTTTAAAAAAAGGGTTTTAAAAGTTGTGACATGTTTTACACAAGGAGAATGATGAGACAGAGCACATGAACTACAAAACGAAAAATATGAACCTAGAACAAAGGCTTATGATATATCAAACGAGGAACTTCCAATGGAAAGAAATAAGAAAGGTAAGAAACCTCCTAGGTTCCCTTATAGACCTAAAACACAACCTACCAATAAACTCAGACTTAAGTCTAAATATTTACTCAATCCTTCTATAAAGGAATATAATATGATTATCTTGGAGGATGACAGTCCAAAACAAAATATTGAGAAGAGAAAGTTGGTTCGTAGATCTATAAAGAGAAAAAAAACCAGAACAACCAAGAAGGAAAAAAGAAACACTCACTGCTTAAGATTGAATATTCTCAATCTAATGATGGAACAGAACAAGATCCCACCTATAGTACAAAGATACATAGATGGATTTCTATTTTTGTCTCAAAAAGATAAAATATGGATAAAATTTCATGGTTAAAGATATATTCAAATTATCAGTTCCCGTCATTATTCTAGGAAGAGTAATTTGTGCTCCATTTCCTAGAAAACAATATCCATTTGTGCAAAACCGTTAAGAACCCACTTCCAAAATGGGTCCATTTACCCTGAAAGTGGGCGGTTTTCAATATTTATCAATGGGCTGGGAGAAATATTTGTCTAATTAGAACAATATTTTCTAGAATATTAGTTTCACACTCCCAGTCATCACCAATGAAAATTAATTTGCAAAACTTAAGCATTAAGAATGGATAGTTAGAGTCAATCTACAACAACATTTCCAATCTCAATCTAGCATAAATTTGAAGGTTTAAGTCTCCAATGCATCTACTTTGGAGTAGTTTATATAGATCCTATTTGGGAGGACAAGGATATCTCTGGAGTTATGATTTGATCATAGGTTCAAGGACTTTTTCCTAAGATCTAGATTTTTGTTGAAAAATAATGAATGAAATGGAATGTAATCACTATTTGTTAGGCAGATATGAAGTCTCAATCAAAACTATAACTAAAATTTAGGATCTGATGTAAACCAGTTATGTGTATAAAAAGGGACTTAGATGAAAAAATTAGGGGTTGGAGTTTGGTGGTGCTTAAGGTACATTTGACCGATATTGTGTGCCTAGAATTCACTAAATTTTACACTCAATGGAAAATACAATATGATGGTTAGAATTTCTTATTCTTGTTTTATTTCTTCTATCTTACTTAAATGCATTTGAATCCTTTTTTCCAAGCATGTGATTTATCCTGTTCTTGTTGAATTCCGTCAAAGATTTTGTTGTTTACTCACCTGTTACTAGATTTGTATTTAAGTGGGTCCATCTTGTTTCTAAATTATATTTGGGATCAAGAGTCTTTTTTGTAAGTGAATATATTGTGAACTTGCATCTTTTTATTTCTTCTCTTTCTACCTCTTTATCTAGTTGATCAGAGTGGATTCCATTGACTAAGTGAGTGTTATGTAAATTTGATTTTGTAACAAGAACCTTATGTTATCCCATTTAATCCACTACTTAACCCATAAAACAACCTTTAAACCCAAAAAACCTACAAATATAAACAATTGCAATAATCGAGGTTCCCTAGATTTCCCCTTAGTAGTCAAAGACAACTTTAGGGACAAACATATTTTGGCACCATTGTTGGGGACGAAGGAACGGAAACATTTTCCATGGGAGAAAGACAACAATCAGATTTGATTTTTGATGGTGAACAAAATCCAGACACATAGTGACTACGATCATTCACCTGGAAACTCCATGAAAGAAAAATCCATTGGCAACTCCACTAATTCAATATGACGAAGGCCATGGAGGAAATTTTATCTCGAATATTTGCTCCATTTGACTTATCAGTTGTTCCTGGTTACCCAAATTGAGTACATGATGTAGATGAATGGAAAAGATGGCTTCCCAAGTTTAAAGAAGCCATAGATGATAATCTTTCTAAACATGTGCTTGAGTTTCATGAATTGATGCATCATTTGTATATCTTTCATGAGGATGTACTCATGAATATGTTCATGTACTCACTTGAAGGAGATACTCGGTAATGGTACCGATATCTTCCCCACTCTGGTATATCTTCCTTGAATCAATTTCATGAAGTATTTCATGATCATTGTAGAAGATATTTTCTAGCTAAATGTATCTTTGAGCACTATTGTGAAGAGTTTTCATCGTATATTTAGAATTTTGTAACTGATGAAAAGGAATTAAATCTTAATGAAGTAAAGGATGACTCATTTTTTGTTGAATAATTTTCTAGTCCCATTATACAGTTGGAATTTTTTTAGCATTGTATTAATATTGAAGTCGACAGTAGTCATACTTTATATACATTTGGAATCACATCAGATGTTTCTAATACTCATGACTATGATGATTTTTTTGCTCAAAAAATTATTTGAGATCTCTCTATTTTTTATGAGTATGAGGACTATTTAGAGATGAATTTTTTTACATCAACACATAGGGAATTCTACAGAAGAAAGCATGTATATGGAAATTATCTGATTCAGGAAGTGAGGGAGATGAAGAGGAAGTTCAATAGAAACAAGATTTAATTCAGCATCATGTTCCTTCTCTTGAAATTAGTGAAAGTATATTATTTCCTTTTGAGCCTCTTTCCTTGGAATCTACAAAGGAATTTTCTTCTCAAGATGATTTTACTATTGATACTCATGGATTGTTTCAATGAGGATATTTGCAACACAATCTAGTTAATAGAGAATAAATTACAGAGGAGCAGCTTGATCTTTTAAGTCATCTGGAAATTTTCCATGTTTTTCATGATCCTATGGTTGCTTGGATGGAGAAAGTTTCTTCAGAGGTCCAAAACATCGTATCTTTTGGTATGCCACTTAATTGCAGCAAACATTTTGGGTTTTCCATAAGATTTATGTTGTATATATCATTTTTTTTCTGTGTTTGATCAATTAGTTGCATGCAAGAAGTTCTGATAGTTAATCAAATGCTTTCATGGTTGTATTGGAAGTTTGATGTGACTTGATAAGGAGTAGATTAGTTAGTTTTGTAGGAGTTGTACATAAATAAGATCTATTTTTTAGCATGTTGGTTTTGGTTTGAAGATCAAATTGTAGTGTGAGAATAATGTCATGTTTTCAGTTTGACATAGTGTGCAGGAATAAGACTCCATAACCCAATGGAATCCCTAGTAAATAACTTTTTATATTTTAGTTTATCTTTTTCAACATGCAGAGGGTATGTCTTCAGTGGGACAATTTGGTTTGCAAAATTAGTTGCAGAGCAGATTTACATATTTGCAGTGATTAAATGGATTGGCACTTGGTATGCAGTTCTTGATCTCTCACAATGAGAACATTATCCCTAGAAGAATCAAACATTAGTCCCTATACATACTACCACCTTTTAGCCTTGATTTTTATCCTATTCAATAAAAACCTATACTGGGTCTATTTATTTTTGGTCGATTGCCCCTTTTATACTTTATATCTCTCTTGTTGGTGTGATTTGATTTTATTTAAATTAGTTTTCGTCTGATTATTTTAGGATAGTTTGAAATTTAACATGGAAAAGGATATGTCACATCACAATGATTATTTCCTATTGGGAAATCAAGGCATTTATCTAGGTATGAGATACAAAACAAAGTTGCTACAAGAATAATATTATTCTGGTAGCAAATGAGAAGTCACTTTTCAAATGTGCTTCAAACCCGATGATTGTGATAAGTAATCTCGATATCATGCGAAGATTGTGTAAATAGTTATGGTTTCAAATTTTAAGAAGAATTTTGAATAAAGAAAAATGTATCTTATTGTATTTTGCAACAAACATTTGTGTGCATCGGTTGTTCTGTGCAGGTATTCTCAGAATCTCAAATTGAAACCCTAGCATTCACAGGTTTACAAAGTTGCAAAAAAACTCATATCGACTAAGAAGGGAGGACGAGTTCTTCAACTCGAACTAGATGGGGTTGAATTATTAGAAGCATGTACATAAATTATGGATAAATTCATAGATGGGGGATGGTTTAAATTCTTTTGCAAATACTAGGGACATCATGAAACAAATTCAAAGTTGTTTTCCCAGAATTTTGATGGCGTTCAAACTCAAGTGAGAAATTTGTTGATTCATGTTACAGAGCACTCAATTGCAGCAGATTGTCATTTTCCTATAAAGGGAGAAAGATTGCGGAAGAAGAGTAAGCTTCCTGAAGGTCTCTGTAATCAGTTTTTAATGAAAGAACATTACAATCTAGACTCGTTTCAAGGAATTTCCAATAAGAGATTGAAGAAAGAATGGCATAATGTCCTAGTTGTTGTCCAAAGGTATATAACCTATTAAGGTAGGTACTCTTACATTCAGTGTTACCACATGATATTATTAATGCATTTAAATGGAGATAGAGAAATGAACTTTCCCTTTTATCTGTTGAAGAGATTTACCAAAATGGAAAAGAAGGTATAGGATAATCCAAAAACTATTGATAAAATACTTTTCCATCAAGGTATGATTAAAATATTGGTCATGTATGAATTAAGTGAACTTTAGGTGACTTGGAAACAATTATTGTTTTCATTAGGGTTTAAGGAACATGTTCTAAAAACACCAGAAATAACTCCTAATGGAAAAACTAAGGTTTCAACGGAATTGTGCATTACATCAAGGAGTGCAACAAAGGAACAAGAAGAGGAGTTTCCTATAGCAAGGAATATTAGATCAAGAAAGAGAAAACTTGTGTTATAGAAAGAAAAAAATATCAAATAGGAACCTGAATCCTCTATTTCAAAACAAGGTTTTAAAAGTTATGGTAGGTTTTACACTAGGAGAATCATGAGACAGAGCACACATGAAATACAAATAGAAAAATATGAACCTGGAACATAGGTTTATGATATACAAGTCAAGGAGTTTCCAATGTAAATATAGAATAAAGGTAAAAAACCTCGTAGCTACCCTTATAGACCTAAAACTCGACCTACCAATAAACTCAGACTTAAATCTAAATATTTATTCAAGCCTTCTCTAAAGGAAGATAATATAATTATATTGGAGGATAATAGTCCAGAACAAAATCTTGAGAAGAGAAATTTGGTCAATATATCTGTAAAGAGAAAACAAACTAGAATAACTGAGAAGGGAAAATGAAATAGTCAATGCCTAAGATTGAATATTCTCAATCTAATGATGGACCATAATGAGATCCCACCTACAATACAAAGATACATATATGGATTTCTATTTTGTTCTCAATTGGATAAAATATGGATAAAAGTTCATGGTTAAAGATATATGAAAATTATCAGCTCCCATCATTATTCCAGAAAGAGAAATTAGGGCTCCATTTTCGAGCAAACCGTAGTGAATCTTCCAAAACCATTAAGAAACCACTTCTAAAATTGGTCCATTTACCTTGATCTTGAGTGGTTTTCAATATTTAAAAATGGTTTGGGAGAAATATTTGTCTAATCATAAAAATATTTCCCAGAATATTATTTTCACATTCCCAGTCACCACCAACGCAGATTAATTTGCAAAAATCAAGCATTGAAGAATGGACATTCAGAGTCAATCTACAACAACATGTCCAAGCTCAATCTAGCATAAATTTGAAGGTTAAAGTCTCCACTACATCTAATTTGGAGTAGTTTCTATAGATCATATTTGGCAAGACAAAGATATATTCAGAGTTACAATTTGATCCTAGGTTCAAGGACCTTTTCCTAATATCTATATTTTTGTTGAAAAACAATGAATGAAATGGATTATAATCACTATTTGTTAGCCAGATATAAACTCTCAATCAAAATTATAAATAAAATTTAGGATTTTATGTAAACCAACTCTATGTATAAAAAGGGACTTAGATGATACAATTAGGGGTTGGATTTTAGTGGTGCTTAAGGCACATTTGACTTGGATTGTATGCATGGAATTCACTACATTTTACACACAATGGAAAATACATTCTGATGGTTAGAATTTCTTATTCTTGTGTTATTTATTCTATCTTACTTAAATGTATTTGAGTCCTTTTTGCAAAGCATGTGATTTATCTTGTTCTTGTTGAATTCAGTCAAATATTTTGTTGTTTACTCACATGTTACATGATTTCTATTTAAGTTATTCCATATTGTTTCTAAATGATATTTGGGATCAAGAGTCTTATGTGTAAGTGAACAGATTGTGAACTTGTTTATTTCTATTTCTTTTGTTCTTACCTCTTTATCTAGTTAATCAGAGTGGATGTCACTGACTAAGTGAGTGTTGTGTAAATATGATTTCAAAAACCTTATGTTATCTAATTTAATACACTACTTAACCCATAAAACAACCTTTAAACCTTTAAACCTACAAATATAAATCATTGTAATAACTAAGGTTCCCTAGCTTTTTCCTTAGCAGTCAGGGAAAACTTTAGGGACTAACACCTGGTTTTACTACAACCTCAAAATCATATTCCCAAAACAACACTAGCCATATTCATATTCTCCCCCCCAACGATGGCTTGTTCACTAAGTATTTTAGTGCATAATGGTTTATTTACTTCTTAAAGTGATATCCCAATAAATAATGTATGGATTTTTGTAGCGCGTATACCATTTCCAATCCTTCTCATTCTGTAGTGGTGTAATTCGCATCTGTTATGGACAACTTCCTACTTGTAAATGCAATTGGGTGATCTATGTCTCTTTCCCCTCGTTGAGATATTACTTAACCTAAAGATATGGACGACACATCTACATGAACATGGAACTGATTTTTCCAATATGGAAAGATCAAAATCAGAACGGTCACTAGTTTTTTCTTTAAGGTGTTGTTGAGCACTAAACACACCCTAAAATCCTTATGAAATTTTGTCTCTTTTTTGGTACCACTTGTTTTCTTCACTGTCTGAATTGATTTCACTATGGGAAATGATTTATCTATGTGTTTTTTTCATGACTATTATCATCAAGTCGGGTTTTTTTGAACTTATTAACCCTATGTCTAAAGGAACTTAACACTCGAATTGAGAATCGACAACTAACACTACACCTAATGCGCTCAAGTTCGGCGTCGAAAAAAATTCAAGCAAGTAAAGGAACCACACAGTTACAACAATCATTGAGCGTTGATCCCCAATCAATGTTGGTAGAAGGTGGGTTGGTTTGCGTAAGTTATTCGTGCAAATTTTCAAGAGATAGTCGATCCCCTCCGGCATTGGAAAAAGGTGGGAAGGATAGAGATTACCAAAGGAAGTAAAGAAATCACTAATAGTCAATGCCCGATGCGCTTTATCAGTATCGGGGAAATATAGGAAGGTTAAAAAAATAATTTTGACCGTGATAAAAATATCCTCGATCGCCGATCCCCGATGCATTTTTTGGCATCAGGACGTTTTCGTGAGAGTCAATCCGAGAGAACTTGGATAAGTTTATCATTGATCATCGATCCTTAACATTTTTCGGCATCGACAAGATAGGATTGGGTTTTAGAGTGTATGGATTAAATAAAGTTCTGACTTTGATTAACATGAGAAAATGAAGTCACTGGTCTCAAATGCCACGTGTCTTTACAACGTAAGGGGTATGTATGGCCTAGTTTTGTCCCGAGTCATTTTTAGGTTCCCTAGGTCCTAGTCAAGCCTCCTAGTCAGCCTTCCCATGTCAGCTCTATATGGTGAGATCGATCGACGTCGAATTTTTTGCAAGAAGGTAACAACGAAAATGTTTGAAGCACAATCCCGACCCCAGATCCACCAACTAAACTAGTGAAATGATGGGATGTTTGTGGCATGATATATGATCAGTTTTGGACATTTAATAGACCATTTAATTCCTGATCCCACATTATTTTCTACCACGTGCGTCGATTAGACAACAACATTTTGAAATCGTCAATAAACCACATTACCACCTGCACCCATGTCGTCAACCCATGATGAATTTAAGTTTAAACATCTTTGAATATCTGGCAGTAGATTTAATGAAATTACACTCATAACCCAAATTATATGGCTGATGCAACAAGGTAAGTTCATTCCTATTTAAATATCTAGAACGGTTTCGAACGAATTCATTTTGTGCACAAGTTGAATTCCAGAGCATATGAAGGAGCAAAGAAAACATCTCAATATTGCACCAACCCTCTAATTATCAAAACCAATTTTAACAAGTTGAAGAGGTAAGATTCCACTAAGAAAGCCAACCACCAGACGCTCGCTGAGAGCCCCCAAGCTGAAAGAAGCTAAAATAAGAAAATGTTCTTCTCCAGGGACTATGAGGTAGTTGGAGTACACTCCCAAGGTGGATATTATCATTAAAACAACAACCAAGAAATGTTTTGTCCAACCTCTGACCTTTGCTGATATAGAGGCAAGCATCGAATCCAAAATAATGCTCCCATAGTGGGGGGATCTCTTAAACAGAATTATCCAAGAAGAGTACCCAGCGTATATCCCTCACAATGACCCAGACATAAGGCACTCAATGACAAGGTGTTCTTGAACATACGATGATCATATTTACACATGGTGGCAAGCAAAACCCCAGTTTTCCCCTGCATAGAGGTTATGAAATGGCTCATCGACCATACAGACGGGAAAAAATGATTGATCAACGATGAGAATGGTGGATGTGTCAGAGTTTTCCTCTCAACAGAAGTCTAGAAATAATACAAGCTCAGGGACCCATAAGAGAGACTCAACACAGACTTCGTGGTGAAGTTCTATGAATTCCATGACACCAACCAATTGATGGCCTCATGGTGGAAGGAGGATAAGAATTTCAATAACTGGAGAAATGGATGGCATGGAATGATTAACCTAAGGGAGCCATACATCTATTTGATGTCTCTCATCTTTCGTTTATATGGAGAGAAGGACTGCTCCAAGTTTTCATAAGAATGGATGTCGTTGGCATACATGTTGGCAATCTCTGGGAGAAACTTCAATTGGGGAGAGGTAATCTCAAAACAATTAAGCACCTGTATACAACAGGCTCAGACACCAAAAGAATGGGAGGCACCCACTTTCTACATGGACTCGTACCTACTCGATGTCATGTGTGCAAGGAATTTCTTCACCAACATGAATTCAAGTTGCCATGTTTCTGAGCTCCCAACCCATGTCTTCTTTAGTATACTATGGGAGAAGAGGTACAAGAAATCTTATGCACTCGTCTGTGATGAATTCATCACCCAAATTCATTTTATTATTTTTAGGAAGGAATGACCTAGATTATCTGCAGCAACCAAGAAAATGATAGCAAAGGTAGGCCATTGGTATCTAGACGAAGGTAGGCCATTGGGTTTTCGGGGCCACCATAGCACCACATATTCTACCTTCTCATGTCCTATATTGGCTCGTTGTGGGAGAAATCTGCTATCATACTATCTTTCATGGCTACAATGCCACATTAGTCAAGGACAAGAAACAATATTTCATACTCTATGGTTTCCATGTGGGGTTCTATATGGTGATGGATATTGCTCAAGACAAAGAATAAGGCATGACCTAACCTGAATTCTGGTTCCCAAAAGGCCTATTCCGCAAGCACAACCCTAAAGGCCTGGTCCTCCAACATGCTTCACAAGTATCACCGTGTTGGCCATATCCTCATGACAAGTTCGAGGACCAAATTTTCACAGAATGCACCCAGGATCAAGAGGCCCTCAGAGCCAAGGAAGAAATTAGAGTGGCAGAGACAATAGAGGAACAAAGAAGGGTATTTCTCTTGCTATAAAGGGAACATAGAATCATCGATCAATTGAAAAATGACCCTGATCTAATAGAAATAATGAGGATTTCCGCTAATGATCCAATCAAAACTTGAGGGGAACAAAGTGGCCTAGAGCCGATGCATTTTGAAGAAATTACCGAGTCAAAAAACCCTGAAGTGCCACCATCACAGATCATATCACCAGGGGAAATATAAACCCACCCTGAGATAGAGAGGACATCAAGGAAAAAAGGTGTACCAAATCCCTTGTTCGATTTGATAACCATCTACGATGATGAGGATAGTTCATAGGTGTCCCTGGTCACTCCAGTGCATATTATAGAAGAGAAAGAACTTGAGAAAGAATCCACCCTGGCTCCCAATTCTCTAGTTCAGATATTTTCGCAGATCGATCATGAGGCGGAAAGTGACTTAGAAACCAAGCCACTCAACATACCATGAACCCCAATGGACAACTCAAAGGATGAGTTAGGAGCGGGCGAACAAGAAGAAGAAATTCCACAATAGGAAATCAACATTTCAACAGTCGATCATCAAGTAAGTACTGAACCTACCCCTAATTCCTTAGTTTTGGTTGTTGAATTACCACCCGATGAGAAACAACCAGATTCCAGGCCATCGGGACATACATAAGAGGTGTAGGAACCAAGCCTTCAACAAATACACATAGTCGGGAGCCAGGGAAACACTCTAACTTGGGGAGAATAAAAAATCCCTAAACCTGTTGATTAACAGGTCGCTGATATAAAAGAAATATCCTACGACCAAAAGAGGAAATCCATCATGAAGAGAGCCACTAAGAAAAGTACACTTATGATGGACAATTTGATCCTCATCACCACTGAGGAGAAATTGATCAACATCGAGCATGCCAGGACGTCCAAGCTTATCAGCGTAGGGATGGCGATCACAAATGACACCCTGGATAGATCAAGGAAATATGAAGAGGATTTGTACACTGTGCTAAAGGAGCTAGAGCGTCTGTGCCATTTGGAGAAATACTATCAAGACTCCACACAGGCCACGATGTTTTTGAGAAGTGAGTTCCAAGATGCCTACAACAAATTCACAAATGAATGACACCTTTTTCACTGTAGGGATAGATAACTTCCAAGAAGACACTCTTATGGCACTATCAACCTACAAAGATGTGGAAATATGGTAGGATAATTCCCACCAAGCAGTGGAAATAATTGATTACATCAGCGCAGTTCAAAATGTCCGAGATGTCGAAGAGCACGACATTCGGGTGTTAAGAGAAAACAACATAGATCGAATAAGGAAGGTGGTCAAATACTGGGTGAAAATGGCCCAAGAACCTCAGCATGAGATTCAATAAAGATAGGTCGATTGTGAAAGGATCTGGGTCAAGATCAATCGAGAGATGAAAGACATCGGTCTTCCAAAATTTGGCTCACCCGAGGATTTTGTCGACTTGCATGACATAGTCAAACAACATGCAAAAAAAGACTCGGCATGGACGACAGAGATAGAAAAGGTGGCGAACATGGCACTAGGACAAGTACAACAGTTCATGGAGAACTCGATCAAGGCTCGAATAGTATTGCAGTAGTCAAGTGTTAAAATAGTCAAGTATCAGGCATGGGTAGTAGAAGTAAAGGATATCCTTTCGGCCCCGATGGACCAACATAGATTCCTGTATGACAACACATGCAAGGAACTCTTTTTCTAATCGTTGGAGTATGAGAAGAGTCATCCACTTTAGTGAAACCATTCGATGACTCTTAGAAGATAGAGATATGGAAGCACCATGTGGCGATGTTTTGTTTTACTTAGCTTTCACTTTTGATAGTTATTTTTAGTTAATGATTTGTTATAAATAAGAGGATCAAACTTTTAGAAATGGTTGATGGTTTTGGAAAAGACCCTCATTTTTGGAATTGTAAATAACTATTTCAGAGCTACCTTAATTGAGAAGTCATGTTTAAGACTGGAGACAAATTTTTGTTTTACATCAAAGGCGTGTGTAAGGATCTAAAGAGGAATTACTTCTGAATTTATCGCATGAATGGATATTGTAATGAGTAAGAGTTTCTAAATCTATTGATAAGTTAGTTGATTCAATATTTTTATAGTTCTTGTCTCTAATAATGGAAATGAAATCATTGTGTTAATGTGTGATTAATGATCAGAGCTAAGAAAACTATTTTTCTTGCCATCATTTTATTGCATGTATGTTTTATTTTGATAATTGTATCTCAGTCAATAATTGAAATACCAACAAGTTGATGTGTGTAAATCTTTGTCTGCATGCTTGAGCACAAGGGTTATCCCAAGATTAGACTTCTTTAGTAGTTAATATTTCCCCTTTTACCTGCTGGTTTATACCATCACACATCTTTTTACCAGACCCATATAATAAAAGAAAATACAAAAAGAGAACATTTAAACTGAAGGAGGAATTTTCATAAGAGGATATATTGTCAATCAATACGTAAATCCCATCGATTATTTGGCTGGATCAAAAGATTTGGAGAACCATTCCACTATCAAACGTTGTAGAGTCTAATTGGGCCTTGGTGGTGGGTTTGGTTCATGTTGTTGGGTTAAAGGGATTTAGGACCGTTCTACAGAATTGGAGCTAGAAGGAGGGTTTATGAATGAATGGCTAACAATATTTATGATATAATATTTCACACATCTTGTATATTAAAAATAGCCCTCATGCATGGCTAGTCATTCTCAAGATATCCCACATACACTGAGTACTCTTGAAACGATTAAATCACCCAAACAAGAGGAAGAAAATTTATTCCCTAAAATACCTTATGCTCTTCCCCATGAGGAGTTGAACAAGTTCATAAGAATCACAAGATATTACGCTCGACAAATTGGAGCACTAACCTTAGCTCCATTAATTCCTTGCAGAAAACAAGTAAGAAAACTAATGGTCGATACCCCTGACCAAGTTTTTGTTCACATAGTTGAAGACCTGATAGATTTCTCCCTCACCAAGATCTAACATCCCCTCAACATAATCCCCGAAACACCATTTGGTAACTGCTCAGAGCTCGACGATTTTGAATCTAACGAGGAAGGGTTTAACTCGGAATGCTCACCTTCGGAGGTAGAGAACATGGAGAATAACAATGATCATAATGAAGAAAGGGGGAGGCATCCTTAGAATAATCAACCTTGGTTGGCCAGAGATTCTCTGGAAATCCCGGGATGAGTATATAACCTTCCTCAACATCAAGAAAAATTACTCCCTAAATTTGACCCTGAAACCTCGGGGTTGCCTGAAGACCATATCAAGAAGTTCATACTAGCTATTTGACAGATGAATTTCCAACATGAAGACGTAGTATGCAGGATTTTCCCTTATACCTTTAAAAATTTGGTCTCCACGTGGTATTTTAACTTGCCTGTAGGGGCCATAACTAGTTGGATGAAGTTTCAAAAGGATTTTTTCGACAAATTCGTTGAAGAAACCACTACAGGAGATTTGATGGATGAGTTGTTCTCCTCCTCCATGAGTTCAAAAGAGAAGTTTAAAGACTTCAATCAATGATTCACCACTATCCTAAACAAACTCGAAGCTAAACCCACTAAGGAGTTGCAAATCGAAGTATATGCTAATGCTCTCCTTACTTCCATTTCTATGTTTGTAAAAAGGGCTACCAAAACGACCCTAGCTGAGAATTTCGAGGAAGACAAAACAATTGAATTCCAAATGAAGGTATGTAAAGAGGGTTGGGTCTCACTAATTAATAAAGAAGCTCAACCTCCACCCATAAGAGGACTCTTTTTGGCCAGATCCCCAGGGAAACAAATAGAACAAGGTCCTAAAAAGGGAAGTGGAGACATAGAATACCTACAACAAATGATAAATAATTTTTCAAACAAAATCGTTGACATGAAAAGAAGTACAGGGGAAGGAAACCAAGGCCAAAGGCCCTATAAAACCTTTTTTAAAAGAAACCCATCGTTCATAGGAATTGAACCTCCCCTAGCCAACTTAAACATCGACCTGGGAAATGTAGCATCCGACTCTTTTTGTACCTATCACCAAGAGAAACATTATGAAAGAGACTATCCACAATGGCTACATTCCATGAATTTGATGACCAATTGATTTCTAGATGAGGTTTCCCTTACCAAACAATCAAGCGGTTCAATGATGAATATTGTTGATCAGGAAGAAGTTGACCCGTCGGAAGAAACAAACATGTTGTTGTGAGATACTAACTTGTTTATGCCTTCTAAAGACATATTTGAGTTTCAAGAACCACCAGCTAAGGTTTTGGCTATGAAAACACGAAGTAGGGGTCAATCGGTCTCAAATGATCTTAGCACTGCCCAAACTTCAAGAGGAAAAAAAAAATCCGATCGTCCAAAAGAATCTTTTGTCTCCCAAAGAAATCCTATAAACATCCATACACGAGAATCTCCCAAGCTCGACTACAACATAGTAGAATATTTAAAAAAATTGAAGGCAAATATATCGGTCATGGACATGTGTAGAATTTCCCAGCAAAAGGACTTTCTATTACAAGCCTTGAAGTCAGTAGAAACTCCTATAACAACCACTGACCAAGGACAAAATCCAACCCTCACAGATCTAAGAAACAAGACAAATATAAATGCTTGCTCCGAAGATAAAAAAAAAGGAAAGCCTTTTGTCCCACCGTTCCTCTTTACATTTGAAGTCTTCAACAAAAACCTCCATAATTGCTTGGTTGACTCAGGGGCATCCTCTAATGTTATGTCATTATCTATATGCAAACAATTAAATGCAATCCCTCTAAAAAGTAATAAACATGTTATACAACTGGATAGAACCCAGGTGAAAGTTATGGGAGAACTCAAGGATGTCATGATTAGAAGGCAACACACCCAAAATTTGTTCAAGTAATTGACATAATTGTAGTAGATATACCAGAAGCTTATGGACTTCCACTTAGTTGAGATTGGTCTGAAAAATTGAATGGATATTTTAGAACAGATCGGGCTCACCTTTGTTTTCCATTAAAGTGACACACGAACATGATTAGGATCGATAGGGAAAGGTACCTCAAACATACTGTCACTGATTGGAATCTCTTAACAAACCCTGTTTGGAAGATTTCCCCGTACTAGGAAACTATTCCTGCGATTCTAATTTTGGTAATTTCTCCCCTCTCTCATCTGATTCCTCTTGATCAAAACTCCAAAAATACTTTTCAATAAAATGTACCGACGACAGTGGAAGAAACCCTCTTCTGTCAAGAACCTCTATTGAAAAGCACATAGCAAATAGGTGGAGAGGTGGAAATTGTTAGGCAAGGAGAAGCTGATGGTTTTTTCTCACAAGTTTGGACCTTGTACTTTGATGGATCTAAGTTGCAAGAAGGATCAGGAGTGGGGTGTATCCTCATTGATCCAAAAGGTAAAAAACAATTCTTGTCTTGTAGACTAGAATTTGAATGCACTAATAACACCGTCGAGTATGAAGATTTAGTGCAAGGGATAAAGTAATCCATAGAATTAAATGTTAAAGAACTAAAGTTTTTTGAACATTCTTAAATCATCGTTAGGAAAGTAAGGAACACCATTGTTATCAGACAAATCAGTAGGTGCGAACACTAACTGATCTCCCTAGATCCACCTAGATCTAGAACAAAACATGCCAGAACATGACACTTTCCTTAAGTTTTAAATATTGAATTTACTAACCAAAGAGGGATGGGTGACATATCGTTTAAATGTCACTTCCTCCCGCCATCACCATCCTAGCTCCATTCCAACTCTCATACAATGATGAACCTGTGAAAGAACGCAACCAATCAAAGTGATAGCAATAACATAAACTCAATATAAACCTATGTATGTGATCAAGGAATCATACAATAAAACACAACAAGATTTATAGGAAAGAATCATATTACTGTATCATATTAAATGTCAAAGAGAGATTACAACCATAGCCTTGATGTCATAAGGTCCCTTCCAACTGTCCTTCATTCCCCACACACTTTCACTCCAATAATTATGAGAGCACAGATCTGATAATATTCACAATCTATCTTGACAAAGTGGCTCATCTAGCCAAGCTAAAAATCTCCAAAGCTCAATCCAATCCAAGCTAATCCCAAAAGCTCCAAAGCTAACCAAATCTCAAAAGATAACTTTCTCCATGAGAGCTCCTCTCCTTTTATAAGATGAAGAGCATAAGGTGACGAGGTTAGGATGATCCCACCAAATCATGAAAGTGAGTAAGATCCAAACCATTCGAATTCCACCTCACCATGGAAGTTTCTCATTCTAGAAGATTCGAGAAAACGCTTGTTTTTCCCACGTGTAGGCATTCTCACACCGTGCCTATAGAGAAACCTGTGAACCTCTCGCAACCCAACTATGGTGCAAGCTGCGAGAATCAGGCATTCTCGCACCCTGTCTATAATGCAGCCTACGAACTTCCTCTTTAATAGGGTTTTCATAAAGGAAAATGCAACTTCTTTTCTCAGGAAAATTTCTTCTCCCTTCTCTCTTTAGGAACTCAAGCCACTGACCCTTATGAAGGCAACAAATAGGTTTACATAATTAATGGTCATGGGGATGATGAAAATAATCTGTAACAACCATACACTACAACTCTCCCCACCTGAGGAATTATCAAGAGGAAGTCTGTAGGCTAATAGAACATTTTGAAGCCTTCAACACTATAGAGATACCCAGAGAAAATGATACTCTTGTTGATTCTCTAGCCACTACTGCCTCAAGGCTATCCCCTTTAGAAGACTATGAAGCCTCCCAGTTCACTGTGGAGCTACTCTACAAACAATCAATTCCAAACAATATTTCTAATTGGAAGGTCTTTGAAGGAGATGAACATATCATAAACTTCTTAACCAATCATAAAACTTTTAAAGACTTGGCTATTGATGATGAAGTATTCCAAGAGAAACTAGTAGAAACTGGTCATCATGAACCAAGAGCTTAAACAAATCAATCGAATGACAAACCAAGGTGTCACACAATATAGAAAGGGGTAGCCAATTTGGAGAACCTCTTTGAATTAAGGGAAATATTTAAAGGGTCAACAAACACAAAGACAGGGAGTTCTTGTCTAATGTACGAGACTATAAATATAGGAACCTTGGAGAACCCTAAGAATATAAATCTTGGCAAGACAATATCTAAAGAAGAAAGGAAGGCCTATCTCAAAATTTTCAAAGAATATCAAGATTTTTTTTCAAGGTCCTACTGAGATCTGAAGAATTATGATACTTGTATCATTCAACACACAATCTAGTTAAAACCTAAAGTAAAACCCTTCCAACAAAAACTCTGAAAGTACTAGATGCTAAAATTATCTTTCAGGTTAGACACTCTACCTGGGTAGAAAATTTGGTTCCTGTCAGGAAAATGTATGGGGAGATATGTGTGTGTGTGGATTTCAGAAACCTCAACAAAGCATCAGAAAAGGACAACTACCTAGTCCCATCGATGGAGAAACTCTTGCGAACTATGTCTGGTTCTAAGATTTTCTCCCTATTGGACGATTTTTTAGGTTACAACCAAGTTCTAGTTTCAGAGGAAGATCAATTGAAAACTACCTTTTGAACCAAGTGGGGAACCTGTGCTTATAAACTCATGCCCTTTGGGTTGATCAATGTAAGGGAAACCTTCCAAAGGGCCATGGATGTATCTTTTCAGGGACTAATCAACAAATGTGTAGTAGTTTATTTGGACAACGTGACTGTGTATTCAAAGAATAGGGAAGAACACATACAACACCTAACCCAGATTTTCGAGAGGTGTAGGAAATAAGGTATATATTTAAATTCTAAGAAAACCATATTTGGTGTCGAGGAAGGGAAACTACTAGGTCATATTATATCTTAAGAAGGAATTCACATAGACCCAGAATGAATTAGGACAATATCTCAACTTCCCTTACCCCACAACAAAAAGGTTATGCAATCCTTCTTCGCGAAAATCAATTTTGTGGGGAAGTTCACCCCCGATTTCGCTTAAAATATCAAACCCTTACAAAAAATGATCCACAAAGATGTTGAATTTAAGTGGGATGATGAACGAAAAATCTCTTTCAGCAATATTAAGATTGCAATATCTCAAGCTCCAGTGTTGCGAAGTCCCGACTTTAGCAAAGATTTTTTCCTCTATACTTTTGCCTCCAACCAATCTTTAGTTTCAGTATTAAATTTGAAGGACAATGAAAAAAATGAGGCATAGGTCTCATTTATGAGCACTAATCTCCAAGGGGTCGAACTAAATTACCCTACCATAGACAAGCAGGCTTATGCGGTGTACAAGGCAGTAAAAGATTTCAGATCTTACATCCTAAAAAACCACACCAAAATCATTGTGCCTCATCCTGCATTCTGATCCCTATTCACTCAACAGGAGATGGGGGAAAGAAGAGGAAATTGGATGGCATTAGTCCAAGAATTTGATCTAGATATAAAACCTTCCAAATTGGTTAAAGGACAAGGATTGTGTAAACTGGTTGTCGAATCCCAAGACAATGTAAATCAAGACCTTGGGTAGGAGACGGAATTGGCATTATGGTGTAGTGAAGATTTATATGTTCCCCCAGGGAAGGAGTCTTGGTATGAGAAACTAACGTATCTATTTCATCATGAGACTTTCCCAAAAAACATAAACCCTAAATAAAGGAGAGCTCTTAGACTAAAATCGCCACAATATCACCTCATAAATTCGGTTCTCTTCCGTGCTAATCATGATGGGGTACTTTTACTATGTCTGGAATGTGAATATGCAGAAAAGGTTCTGAAGGAGCTCCATGATGGTCCTACAGGTGGACACTTCATAGGGAATAACACTACTCATAATATACTAAGAGTTGGCTATTATTTTCCTACTCTGTTTAGAGACGCTCACACATACGCTAGAAACTATAAAAATTGTCAAATGAGCGCATGGGAGGGAAAAGAGAGAAGATGTCCCACTCCAACCTATGGCCATCTCTAGACAATTCGAGCAATGGGGGTTAGATGTCATAGGATAAATTACACCGAGTTCTTCAAAACAACATAGATACACACTGACTACCATAGAATATTTCACGAAATGGGTAGAGGTCATCCCTCTAAATCATGTAAACAAAAAGGTGGTGATCCAATTCATATAAAAACAAATGATCACAAGGTTTGATATGCATTTCAATCTTATTTTTGATAATGTCGATTACTTTTCTTCCACCCTATTAACATATTTTTCTCTAGACAAATGAATCATAATCAAATACTATGCAAACTACTATCCACATGGGAATGGAGTGGCAGAATCAACCAATAAGAACCTAGTGAGGATATTAAAAAATTAGTTTTAGACAACCAGAGGAATTGGCATAGTTCACTTCATAATGACTTATGGGATGATAGAGCAACACCTAAGGAAGTTATAAGGAATTCCCCATACTTTCTGGTATACGAACAAGAGGCCATTCTCCCGAATGGGCTATATCTACCATCTCTTCATATTTCTTAGGGTTCTAGAGGAAACCCTCATCGGTTATTCAACAAAGAATTGATACCCTCCTCATGCTAGAAGAAGAAAGTGAGAAAGAAAATTCAAATTTCATTGTTCATCAACATATATTTAAGAGGTGGTTTGACAAGCATAAAGCCAAAGAGAATAATTTTGAAGTAGGAGACTTAGTCCTGAATGTAAATGTGTTGAACCTGCACAAAATAGATCTAGCTAGAAAATACCACACACATTTGCAGAGAGAAATTGAGAAAGAAGAAACAAGAGAGAAAGAATGGAAGAATTATCATTAACTGTATTCCACACTCAAAGAGTGAATAATTTACAATATATATAGGATACATGAGTAACTAATGAGCCATAGTGGTGGTCTATATTGATCTAGACACACACCAACAGTTATAAGAGTAAACTACCACCTAGTCTAGTCTCTCAGGCAGTTACGAGAGTGAACTACCACCTAGATAAGTTAACTAGTCAACTAGTCTTCAATTAACTTACTAAAAAAAGAGTAGTGAGTTGGTGATGATCCCAATGTTGCATGGTGAAAAAAACAATGCAACATCTAAACTCAACTCAACTAGTCAAACTAAAGTGTCAACTGAAAGAGAATATTCTCCAAGTGGAATAATCTCCCCTAAAATATAGGAGACTGGATAATGACTAATTATAAATAATAAACAAGGAATAACCTTAGGAAAAATAAATCCTAGGTGTGTGTGAAGTAACTCCAACACCCCCCCTAAACATCACTATGGTGAAAATAAAGAATGGGTCCTGGCTACGAGGCCATGTTAGGTACCCAAATACAAAAGATACACTGAAATAAACGAGGAAAGAGGGAAAACCTCATGGGAACAAAACCCCCCCTCAAATTACAATGCATAAAATAAAAAATGATAAGGAAGAAAAGATAGTTGCTAAGCAACCATGTCCTTCACTCCAAGAAGACCTCACAACTGTGCAAGTTTGTACTCTTTGAAGATTTTGTTGAAGATGTAGATGTCTGCATGGATCTGATGATGTATATGCATCATTTATATTTCCACACATATCCACTTTATCTTATTGTAATGAATAATATCCAAATAAATTTTGGATGAAATTTTGAAAACCGTGCAGTCGTTTCCAGAAAAATGTTGAAATTTTGTTGATTTTAAAACGATCATAACTTCACTTTATGGACTCCGTTTTGGATGATTGTTTTTTCTAAATTGGATATTTTCCCGAGAGGAATTCAAATATCCAATTTGTTTATGCAAATTGTTCTCATAAAATATCATAATGGCGTCTGATGTGTGAGACTCCCTTTTTTACTCCTGAGATGCATGCATGGTGCATGCAAAAGTGTCTGCATGTGACTCATGAGATGCATGCCATATATCTTCCGCATGAATTTTAGAAAAAAAATCTGAAATGGAGTAGACATCATCTTCAATTAGTGGAATACAAATTTCTGCAAATACTTTTGTTGAAGACTCTTCATAATAAAAGGCTTGATCTTCTGATGGCTTCTATTCTGGCTCTATCTGTTCAACCTCCTGCATGAAATCTTCAAAATATTCTTTATTCCCAAATAGAACCTCCAATCTGGTCCATAATTCATTTGGATTTAATCCTTGTGATTCTTCATATACTTGATGGAAAATTTTGGGAGAAACAAACATACCGATACTTCCTATGGCCATATCTTGTCTATTGAGAAAGTCGTTTTTCTCATCGATAGAATCAGGCTCTACTTCCATTGCCATGGTTATTTGGTATAAGACTTTGCATCTTAGAAGAATAATTTTTTTTGGCTTCCATTCTAAATAGTTGTGAGGCATGAGAAGCATTTCTGACGAATAATCCATCTTTTTGTTGTCTTCAATCTTTTGTACCTACAAAAAACGATTTTGTGTAGCTTTTTCTTAGCAGTCCGTCGACTTCGATACCATGTAAATGTGGTTAACCTATACAAAATATATCTAGCTAGAAAATAACACACACATTTGCAGAGAGAAATTGAAAAAGAATAAACAAGAGAGAAACAATGGAAGAATTATCATTAACTGTATTCCACACTCAAAGAGTGAATAATTTACAATATATATAGGATACATGAGTAAATAATGAGCCATAGTGGTGGTCTAGATTGATTTGGACACACACTAGCAGTTACAAGAGTAAACTGCTACCTAGTCTAGTCTCTCAGGCAGTTACGGGTGTGAACTGCCACCTGGATGAGTTAACTAGTCAACTAGTCTTCAATTAACTGACTGAACAAAGAGTAGTGAGTTGGTGATGATCCCAATGTTGCATGGTGACAAAAGAAATGCAACATATAAACTCAACTCAACTAGTCAAACTGAAGTGTCAACTAAAAGAGAATATTCTCCAGGTGGAATATTCTCCCCTAAAATATAGGAGACTGGATAATGACTAATTATGGCTNATTTTAGTTGTTAGGTGTATCCTTGCAACATGTGGACATCGCTTGGTCCTTTACAAGAGTTTGTTAGCCTAAATCAACTAGATGTCATTGGTACAACCGTGTGGAATTTTAAAAACCCTATCCAACTAGCATGTGGACATTGTGGTCCGTTACTTATCCTTTAACTCCCTATGTGTGAGTTAATCTAGAAAAGCATGAAACTAGTCCTAGATTTGAAGCATGTGGACATGTGTGGGCCCTTTACAATCTTTTAACTCTCCTAGTTTTCTGAGCTAAGAAAGCAAAATTCAAAACACTATTCTAGTTTGTTTGACATGCGGGCATGTATTGGACCCTTTACAAGAATGTGTTTTGACAAAAAGAAACTAAGAGGGGTCTCAACCAAGAGCCTTTGTCCTCTCCTAATTTGTTTGAAATATGCAACTAAGAGGGGTCTCAAATAAAGAGCCTTTGTCCTCTCCTAAGTTGTTTGAAATATGCAACTAAGAGGGGTCTCAATAAAGAGCCTTTGTCCTCTCCTAAGTTGTTTGAAATATTGATTAAGGGAGGTGAGATCAATTTCTCAATCCTTTTTTGATTCTCTAGATTGCATAATGTCCCAAGAGAAGAGCATACTTTAGATTGATCTTTTGACTTCTAGTCCCGAAAAATGTGAGTTGTTTAGATGTTTTTTAAGATTGATATTGTAACTTAGATAAACCAAAACAAGCAAAAGTAAAGGACAATGAATTTTATCCTCCTATGTGTCTAGGTTTGCTAGATGGTCCCCTTTATAAGTTGAGGGGCTAAGTTAAGTGCAGTATTCAGAGCTTACACATTATCA
>SNQJ01S0097885.1:28533-39724 GCA_010110895.2 Picea sitchensis | reverse complement strand
CCTCCCGCTCGCCAGTCACCTGTCAGTGCTACCTTCACGTCCCTCTGGTGAAGTTCCAACCCCCTGCACCCTTCCTGGGCTCAAGCAGCGACCTCCCTCAGAACGCGCCTAAGCAAGCTGATCAACACTCAACTGGATCTTTCGACTGGACATATTTCAGAGACCGTCTTCTTATCATGAACGACCTGGTCTTCGAGCTTAGACAGAAGATGGCCGACCTCAATTCTCGCTTTCAAAACACTGACGAGAAGGTGGAGAGATGCCTCCAACTTCTATCCTCCATGCAGGGGGCTCTCACAGTGGAACTAGCTGAAGTTATGCCAAGGGAGGCACCTGCTGCTACTACAGAGGAAGGACCGAGCATGGCTCAACGATCGAGGAAGACTGAACATGACCGCCAAGATGAGGGAACTGAGCGCGACAAGGAAGGCGAGCCAGCTGACGAGCCAACCTACATAGAAGAAGAGTCGTGGCTAGGGGATCTCCCTTCCATGTGGCCAACCTTTTCGCCAGGTGTTTAGATCATATGCTTGTCTTTATGCAGTTTTGTCAGTCTCATAGTGTAGTGGATGATCAGTTCTGAACATGGTTATTATTACCTTAGTTAATGACTTTCAGACCTCTAAACTAGATGAAAGACTGGACTGGTTTCCCCTCCGTTGGGGCAGTCCAACATTTGCATTCTCGACCTATATGCATTTTGATACTCTACTGCAGTCTTTAGCAGGAACTTAATACAATTTTCTTCTTATTTACAAAAAAAATTTCATGACTAATAAACAAGGAATAACCTTAGGAAAAATAAATCCTATGTGTGTGCGAAGTAAATCCAACACTGAAATGGGACAGAGCGAATGAGCCAAAGGGAAAACATTCGAAGTTTCAAAATTTATGGCTCGGACCTTTTCACGTAGCTGAGAAAATTGGGGCAGGCATGTATCAGTTGCAAAATCTGAGGGTGGAACCTGATGCCCTCCTGGTGAATGGCCAAGACCTAAAACAATATGTTTTTAAAAAAAAAAAAGTGTGTGTGTTTTCATGATATTTTATTTTTAAGTAGGCTAATTGCGGAATCCTTTATTTTTGTTTTCTCTTTTATAGTGTTTTTTGTGCTTTGAAGATTGTGTTCTACAAGGCATTGGTTGACCTTAATTCATGTTGTATATAAAACTATTTTTCTAACTCATGCTTACATATAACACAAGAAACGTTGGGTGAATTGATGTTGTCTTAAAGGAGTTATGCATTTAACCTTTGCAAATAAACAAACTTGGCAAGTGATGAAGTGTCCGCCTGGTGGTCTGGTAAAACCTAAAGGGAAATATGGTAAGTTAGAAAGGACAAGATTCCCCTCAAGATAGAGCTAGAAAAAGTTCACCTTAACCATATCATCTTGTAGATAACAGATGTCCTCCTCTCTCACTCACTCAGGGCATTCTATAGAAATAAATCAATTATATCAAATGAGTGAAAAGTAGGAGACATTATGATGATAGATCCATCGGGGCTATGGATGCTCACTGGCACTAGAGAAAGGTTTTTGATGTCAGGGTGAATCTTTTGGGGATATGGATGCTCACTAGAAGTGGAGCAAGGTTTTTGATGTTAGGGTGACTCTGTCAGGGATATGGATGCTCGCTAGCAGCAAAGAAACACTACAGTAGGTGAATGATGATAAATAAAGGCATGGTTCCAGTGAATTCTTTACTCGACTCTTGTCAAAAGGGAGCATGGGTCATGGTTAAAAGGAACGAAGGTGGTTTAAAGGTTGAAACCCCACAGGCATGCCTAGGTTCACCAACCAGGGGAATTGCAAACACAAGGATAAAAGAGACTCTGATAAAAACAAACTAGTCAAGTTATTAACCATATTTTTCTTCATCTAAGCCCGGGGAAGGAACAAATATTCTTCTTTCAGCCAGTATGTCGCCATTTTTTGAGCACTCAACACACCCAAAAATCCTTATGAAATTTTGTCTCTTTTTGGGTACCACTTCTTTTCCACACTGTCTGAATCGATTTCACCCTAGGAATTAATTTATCTATGTGTTGTTTTCATGACTCTTATCATCAAGTCAGTTTTGTTTGAACCTATTAACCCCATGTCTAAAGGAACTTAACACCCGAATTGAGAATCAACAGCTACCACACACGCTCAGGTTTGGCATCGGAAAAAAATCAAGCAAGTAAAGGAACCACACAGTTACAATAGTCATCGAGAATCGATTCCCAATCGAAATCGACATAAGGTGGGTTGGTTTTCATAAGTTATTCACACAAAGTTTCAAGAGATATTCGATCCCCTTCAACATCGGAAAAAGGCGGGAAGGATAGAAATTACCAAAGGACGTAAAGAAATAATTTATAGGCAATGCCCGATGTGCTTTATCAGGATTGAGGAAATTTAGGAAGGTTACAACAATCATTTTGACCGCGATAAAAATATCGTTGATCACTGATCCCCAATGTGTTTTTGGCTTCGGTACCTTTTCGAGAGAGTCGATCTGAGAGTACTTGGGTAATTTTATCGTCAATCACGGATCCTTGACAATTTTAGGCGTCGACAATATAGGATTGGGTTTTAGAGCATATGGCTTAAAGAAAGTTTTGACTCCAATTAACACGAGAAAATGTCACTCATCTCGAATGCCACATGTCTTTACCACGTAAGGGGTACGTATGGCCTAGTTTTGTCCTGAGTCATTTTTAGGTTCTTTAGGTCCTAGTCACACCTCCTAGTCATCTTTTCCATGTCATCTTTGTATGAAAAGATTGATCGACATCATAGTTTTTTCAAGAAGGTATCAACAAAAAATGTTTGAAGAACAATCCCAACCCCCGATCCACTAACTAAACTACCAAAATGATGGGATGTTCATGGCATGAGATATGATCATTTTTGGACATTTAATAGACCATTTAATGACTGATCCCACATTAGTTTCTACCTTGTGTGTCGATTATACAACATCATTTTGAAATCATTGATATACCACATTACCACCTGCACCTGCATTGTCAACCCACGATGAATTTAAGTTTAAACATCTTTGAATATCTAACGAAAGATTTAATGAAATTACACTCATAACCTGAATTGAATGGTTGATGCGACAAGGTAAGTTCATTCCTATTTAAATCTCTAGAATGGTTTAAAAAAAAATCATTTTTCACACAAGTTGAATTCGAGAGCATCCGAAGGAGAAAATAAAATGTATCAAGACTATACCAACCCTCTGATTATCAAAACTAGGTTTTAAAAGATGCCGAGGTAAGATTTCGTCAAGAAATCCAACCACTAGACGCTCGCTGAGAGCCCCTAGGATGAAATAAGTTGAAATAGGCGAAGGTTCTTCTCTAGGGACCGTGAGGAAGTTGGAGTATTCTCCCAAGGTGGAGCTTGTCACTAAAACAACAACCAAGAAATCTTTTGTCCAACCTCCAACCTTTGGTGATACAGAGGAAAGCAGCAGATCCAAAATAATGCTCCCATAGTGGGGGGATCTCTTCAATAGAATTGTCCGAGAAGAGTACCTAGAGTATATCCCTCACAATGACCCAGACGTAAGGGCGCTCAATGACCAGGTGTTCTCAAACATCTGGCGGTCGTATTTACACATAGTGGCAAGTAGAACCCTGGTTTTCCCCTGTATAAAGGTTTTGAAATGGATCATCGACCATATGGATGGGAATAAATTTCTGATCAATGATGAGAATGGAGGATGTGTTGGAGGTTTCCTCCCGACAAAATTCCATAAATACTACAAGCTCAGGGACCCAGAGGAGTGGATCAACACGGACTTTGTGGTGAAGTTATATGAATTCCATGACACCAGTCAGTTGTTGGCCTCATGGTTGAAGGAGGATAAGAAGTTCACTAACCATAGGAATGTCTGGTATGGAACAATTAACCTGAGGGAGCCATACATATATTTTATGGCTCTCATATGTCGGTTATATGGAGATAAGGACTACTCCAAGTTTTTGAAAGCATGGATGTCGTTGGCATACCTGGTGGTGATATATGGGTGTATCTTCAACTGGGGAGTGACAATCTCAAAACAATTAAGCACATGTATATAGCAGGCTTAGACATTGAAAGAAGGGGAGGAACCCACTTTCTACATGGCCTTGTACCTGCATGATGTCATGTGCACAAGGAATGTCTTTGTTGGCATGAATTTAAGATGGCATGTTTTTGAGCTCACAGTCCATGTCTTATTCAGCATACTATGGGAGAAAAAGTACAAGAAATATTATGCACTCATCCGCAATGAATTCATCGCCCGCATTCATTTTATTATTTTTAAGAAGGAATTCCATAGATTATCTACAACAACCAAGAAAATGATAGAAAATTTAGGCCATTGGTATCTAGACGAAAGATCAACCTAAATCAGAGTGTTCAGGGCCACCAGAGGACCACATCTCCTACCTGCTCATGTCCCATACCATCTCGTTGTGGAAGAAATCTTCTATCATACTATCCTGCAGGGCTACAATGCCACATTAGTCAAAGATAAGAAACATGCTTTCATACCCTACGATTTCCATGTGGGGTTCTATCTGGTGAAGGATACTTCTCAATACAAACAAGAAGGTTTGATCCAAATTGAATTTAGGTTCCCGATAGGCCGATTCCACAATCACAACCTTAAAGTCCTGGTCCTCCAACATGATTCACAAGTATCATCCTATTGGCCATATGATCATGACAAGTTTGAGGACAAAATTTTCACAAAATGTGCCCAGGACTGGGATGAGTTGGTGTAGAGGATGGCCAACCCAAACATGACCATATTCAAGGCCACAAGCATGGATGAATAGGTGGAAACTATAGAGCAGTCGTCTCAAGAGGCCCTCAGAGACAGGGAAGAAATCAGAGCAGTAGAGACAACATAGGCACAAAGAATGGTATTTCTCTTGCTAGAAGGGGCAGAGAGAATCATCGATCAATTTAAAAATTACCTTGATTTGATAGAAATGATGAGGATTCTTGTTGATGACCCAATCAAAATCCAAGGCAAGCCAAGTGGCCTAGAGCCGACGCATCTTGAATAAATCACATGGTTAGAAAACCTTGAAGTGATACCATCACATATAATATAACCAGGGGAAATGTCAACCGAACCCGAGATAGAGGGTACATTAGGGAGAACAAGTGTACCAAATCCCTTGTTCAATTTGATAACCATCTACGAGGATGAGGAGAGTTCAGAAGTGTCCCTGGTCACTCCAGTGAAGATTACAAAAGAGAAAGAACCTGAGAAATGAGTCCCAATGCTCAAGTTCAGAGTTTTCCATAGATCGAGCATGAGGCGGAAAGTGACTTATATGTTGAGCCACTCAACATACCTGGAAACCCAATGGACAGCTCGATGGATGAGTTAGGAGCAGGTGAACAAGAAGAAGAAATTCCACAATAGGAAATTGACATTTCAACAACCAATGATCAAGTAAGTACTGAACCTGCCTCTGATTCCTCAGTTTTGGCCAGTGACTTACCACCCAATGAGAAAAAACCCAGAGTTCGAGCCATTGGGACATACAGAAGAGGTGCAGGAATCAATACTTCAATAGATATACACAGTTAGGAGCTAGGGAAACACTCTAACTTTGGGAGAACAACAAATCCTTGAACATGTTGATGAGGTCACCGATACAAAATAAATCGCCTACGACTGAAAGAGGAAATCCATCATGAAGAGAAACACTAATAAAAGGAGGCTTATGGTGGACAGTTCGATCCTCATCACCACTGCGGAGAAATTTATCAACACAGAGCATGCCAGGACGTCTGAGCTTATCGGTGCAGGGATGGTGATCACAGATGCCACCCTAGATAGAGAAAGGAAAGATGAAGAGGATTTGGTCACTACACTAAAGGAGATGGATCATCTACACCATTTGGCGAAATACTATCAAGACTCCATAGAGGCCACAATGTTTTTGAGAAGTGAATTCCAAAATGCCTACAACAAATTCACAAATGAACGACACCTTTTTACTACAGGGATAACCAACTTCCAAGAAGACACTCTTATGGTGCTAGCGACCTGAAAAGATGTGAAAATATGGTACTAGAAGGCCCACCAAGCAGTGGAAAGAATTGATTACATTATCATGGTTCAAAAGGGTCGAGACAATGAAGAGCACGACATTCAGGTGCTAAGGGAAAACATCGTAGATCGTATAAGGAAGGTGGCCGAATACTGGGTGAAAATGGCCCAAGAACCTCAGTGGGAGATTTCAGAAATATGGGTCAATTGAGAAAGGATTTGGGTCAAGTTCAATCGGGATATGAAAGACATCGGTCTTCTAGAATTCGGCTCACCCGAGTATTTTTTCGACTTGCATGAAATAGTCAAACAACATGCAAAACAAGACTCAACATTGACTGCAAATATAGAAAAGGTGGCGAACATGCCGCCAGGACAAGTACAACAATTCATGGAGAACCCAATCAAGGCTCACATAGTATTACAACAATTAAGTGTTAAAACAGTTAAGTATCATGCACGTGAAGTAGAAGTAAAGGGTATCCTTTCGACCCCGATGGACCAACACAAATTCCTATATGCCAACACATGCAAGGAAATATTTGTCAAATGGTCAAAGTATGCGAAGATTCATCCACTTCAGTGAAACCATTCGATGACTCTTAGAAGACAGAGAGATGGAAGCACCATGTGGTGATGTTTTGTTTTACTTAGCTTGCACTTTTTATAGTTATTTATAGTTAATTATTTGTTATAAATAAGAGGATTGACCTTTTAGAAAAGGTTTATGGTTTTGGCAAAGAGCCTGATTTTTGGAATTGTAAAGAACTATTTCAGAACTACATTAATTGAGAAGTCATGTTTAGGACAGGAGACAAATTTTTGTTTTACATCAAAGGTGTGTGTGATTGGATCTAAGGAGGAATTACTTATTACTTTATCTCATGAATGGATGCGGTAATGAGTAAGAGTTTCTAAATCTATTGATAAGTTAGTTGATTCAATATTTTTATAGTTCTTGTCTCTAATAATGGAAAAAAATCGTTGGGTTAATGTGTGATTAATGATCAAAGCTAAGGAAACTATTTTTCTTGCCATCATTTTATTGCATGTATTGTTTCTTTCGATAATTGTATCTCAGTAAATAATTGAAATACTAACAGGTTGATGTATTAGTATTAGGATTTCCAAAGGTGTGTAAATCTTTGTATGCATTCTTGAGCAAAAGGGTTATCCCAAGCTCAACATTCTTCAGTATTTAGGATTTCCCCTTTTACCTGCTGGTTTATACCATCACATGTCTTTTTACCAGACCCATATAATAAAATAAAATACAAAAAGAGAACGTTTAAAATGAAGGAGGAATTTTCATAAGAGGATATCCTGTCAATCACTATGTAAATACCATCGATTATTTGGATGGATCGACAGATCTGGAGAACCATTCTACTATCAAATGTTGCAGAGTCTAATTGGGCCTTGGTGGTGGTTTTGGTTCCTATTTTTGGGTTAAAGGGATTTAGGACCCCTCAATAGGTGTCTAGACCTTTCTAAGAGTCCTTGTTCCTTTGGAACTTCACTTCCTTATTCGACAACTTTTCCATAGGTTTTGTGATCTGCGGATAACCTTTGTTAAAATTCCTATAATATCCTATGTGACCCAGAGTTTCCATAATTTTTTTTCCTATTGTAGGTGGCTCTAACTCTGAATCACTGCAATCTTCATTGGATCCACTACTAATCCCTTCTTGCAAACGACATGTCCAAACAAAATTCCAAACAGTGCGTAGAAAATACACTTCTTCAAATTCAAGGAAATATGACGCTGTCTACACCTATCCAACATTAGGTCAAGTACTTCAATGTGATCCTTTAGTATATTGAACACATTTCAATCATCTAAGTATAATTCAAGGAACTTATGAATAAATTCCTTAAAAAATGCAACCACTACTCTTGAAAATACTATCGGGGCATTCTTTAGTCCAAAGGGAATTACTATATATTGATAAATTCCCCACTATGTTGTTAAAGTAGTGTTGTACAGATCTTCCTATGCAATATTTATCTGTTGGTACCCTAAGAATCCATATGTGAAAGAATAAGTCTCTTTCCCTCCTATTGTTGGGTATGTGTTATATTCTTTGTACGACTAGTTGTAGTGTTTTCTATGTTGCGTCGATCACACGGGGGGGTTGCAGGGGGGCGATAGCCCCCCTTTGCAGGGGTTTGAGGGAAATTCATCAGAGATTTTTTTTCCTCGGGAAACGGGTTTATCTTTTTGTCTTGTTTTATGTTTCGCCTGGATTTTCATGTCCATTGTTGAGTGGTTTTTCGGAACATGGTTTTTGCTAATGGTTTTTTATTTCTGGTTAAGGAATTAGGGTTGTTGAATAATCCAAGTCATTGGGTTAGGGTTTTGGATGTCGTAGGATCCTATATGTATATTGTATTGTAAAAAATGTATCACGATGAATGAATATATAATATGATGGTTTTCCCAGTTTGGGTTTCTAGGGGAAAAATCTCTGTGTAATGTGTGTATTTTGCATTGTATCTTTTCTGTTATTTGATTGATAATTTGTTTGCAGTAAAATATTGTACAAGATTAAAATATACATTTGGTATCAAATATTTGTTGGCTTCAGGGGGATGCCTTGTGGTTAAGGGTTTGGATCGAGATAATGATAAGCCTTGTTACATTGGGAGTTCTATGGTATTGATTTCCCAGGTGAAAATATATGCGAGAAGTTGAAAAATGGAGATTGAGAAGTTTAATGGGAAAATTTTAGAGTTGTGGAAGATCAATATGGAATATTTGTTTGTGGATAGAGATAAGTGGATCATGGTATATCCAGGTATTTCACCTAGAGGAACTTCAGCAGATGACTAGAAAAGTTGGATCGAAAGGCAAAGAGAACAATCCGACTGTGTCTCTCAGATTTAGTATTACTAAATGTGTCAGAGGAATATACAACCAAATATTTATGGGATAAGTTGGGGAATTTGTATCATTCTAAGTCCCTAGTAAATAAAGTATTCCTAATAAATACGTTGTATAACCCAAGGATGAGAGATAGAGACTCAATGGAAGAGAATTTGAACGCCTTTAATATTGTGGTAAGTCAGTTAGTATTTATTGAGATTAAATTTCAGATGAAGATACGTGTATCAGTTTATTTTGATATTTACCATACTCGTGGGATAGTGTGGTTGTGGCCATAGGTAGTAATACATCTTCCTTGAAGTTTGATGAAATGGTCTCATCCTTGTTGTCGAAGGAGATGAGACAGAAGAACATGGAAGGATAGAGCATAGATGCATTATTTGCAAGAGGATGCTCCCATGAAAGAAATAGATCTAATTCCTCAAGTGGGAGATCTAAGTCTAAGGGAATGTATAAGTCTCCTGGAAAGTTTGTAAAGTTATGCAGGAGATGTGGAAAAGAAGGGCACTACAAGAAGGAGTGTAGATCTAAAGTTGAGAAGAAGAAGGTTTCTAAAGAATATCCTTCTACAGATGAAAATACCTCTAACAAAGAAGGAGGGGATGTGTACTTGGCTTCTTCAAGAACACAAGCATATCATGAGGCATGATTGGTTGACTCGAGTGCATCCTTTCATATGACTCCCCACAGGGAGTGGTTCTGTGAATATGAAAGGCATGATGGACGTAATGGTTTCCTAGGTGATGACTCGACAACCATAATAATAGGTCAAGGAAAAGTGAAATTGAGGCTCATAGATGGAAGGATTAGAACAATACCTGGTGTTCTACACATCCCAGGATTGGCCATAAATTTTATTTATGTAAGAAAAATCACTAGAAAATTTGGGTCATTTTGCGATGGCTATTTCGACGCTCTTGCGATGTTATGTCGTGGATATTGCGACGAATATTGAGTCTCTCAAATGTCATATCATGGAACATGGAAATTTCAACGAACTTGAATTAACGTCACAAGCGCAACGACTGTAGGGAACTTCTCACAGTTGCAACAAAAAAAGAAATATCGCCACCAATACGACAATATAGGAAAACGAAGTGAAACCAATTGTTCGTCGTAATTGAGATGACAATTTTTGTGGTCTATATAGAAAATTCATCGCAGGATTTTTTGTTGTCGTCGAAATTGTGACAACAACTTTTCTTGGTTTACATAGCAAATTTGTTGCAGGATTTTTATTACCGTCGAAATTGCACAGAAAACTTTTCTTGGTTTATAAAAAAAAATTGTCGCAGGATTTTTTATTACCATCTCAATTGTAACAACAACTTTTCTTGGTTTATATAGCAAATTCATCACAGGATTATTATGGTCGTCGAAATTGCAACGACAACTTTTATTGATTTATATAGTAAATTTTTCGCAGGAATTTTTATTTTCGTCGAAACTACGACGATAACTTTTCTTTGTTTCTATAGCAAATTCGTGCAAGATTTCTGTAGTGCATTGAAATTGCGACGGAAAATATTTATTTAAAAAAAAATATATATATATATTTTTGGGTGAAATAAATAAAATTGTATTTTAGAGAAATCTTGTGGGAATTAACGCTAACTTGAAAGTTAGCATTAATCCATGTTAATCCATTATGGGATCAAATATTCACTTTGTTATCGCTGAAATTTCGTCCGCACATGGCGACAAGAACTCAGCATCATCAAAACAGGAATGAAGTCATTCATGGCACTAAATTAATTTCATAGCATTGAAAAAGGGTCAAAAACTATACAAAGTAACAAAAATTGAAGGGCGCTTTACAAAAATCGGGTGCGCGTGCATAGGCGCGTAACAGGAACGTACAATGCGTGCATGACGCGCGGCTATTGGCGCAAAAACCCGCGTACCTGCTAAATGGTGCATTTATGGAATTGGTTGGCCTCCCAACCACTAATGGATGATCTCCCAAGCCGATTTGACTCCCAAATCTGAGCTGAATCCGCATGGTAGGCTGGTCAAAGACCTAATTAAGCCCTAAAGATCCCCTTTTCACACCTCAAAGGAGTTACATAATCACCCAATGCTATGATATAAAAATCCATGAGGAAACATCATTTTCTCAAGGAATTCCATGTAATGTTATGCTGCTTAGATTGTTTTAAGGACTCACTCCTTGACAATAACACATTAGCACCATTTCATTGAGCCATTCACCTCTCCATTGAGTGAATGTGCTTGGAGTTCTTTC
>SNQJ01S0097884.1:12979-31309 GCA_010110895.2 Picea sitchensis | reverse complement strand
AAGTGACATCATCTTTATGGGAAAGGGACATATTACTGTATTGAATTAATTGAAAGTGAAACTTACAACTTGAGCCTTGATGTCGTAGGTCTTCTTTCGATGGCTCCTAGCTCTGACACACACACTTGCTCATGCATGAATAAAATCAACTACTTTTGATGACCTTGCTATTGTCTCTAGCTGTTGTAGCATCAGTCCTTCACACATGCTTTCAATAAATCTCCAATCAATCTCTTGCTATCTTTCTTCTAACCTTTTCCATAAGCATTCCCCTCAATATATAGGAGAAGATAGATTAGTTACTTGGATAGGAATGATCCCAAGATATTTGGAATGTCAGCTCTTAGATAACCATTCGTTAGCCAACTCATCCTTCTCGAAGATTACCTTCTAGAAGGCTCGAGAACTTCATCTTTTTCCTCTTTAAGAATATGTTCGCACCCTGGAAATTAGGTACAGTGCGAACCCCTCGCACTCCAGCTTAATGCAGCCTGCGAGAATCAGGCATTCTCACAGGCAAGTATATAGGTAGCCTTTGAACTTCTTGAAAAATATGATTTCTGGAAACAGACAAGTGTAACTTTTCTCAGGAAAGTGTTATTAATGAAGAGCTTGATTTTTCATCATCATAACATTATCATAACATCATCACGATGACCAAAATCGTGGATAACACCTTATCTCTCCATTCAATGCCAACCACCTTATCCCTCCATTCAATGCCAACCACCTTATCCCCTTCTCCTTAATGGTTCCATCCTTCGATATATCAAGTTTTCTTTTAATAAATTAAAATTTATTAAACTTAAATTCATTACCCAAATATTTAATGAGTTAATTAATTAATTAATCAATTAATTAATATACATTAAACAATTAATAATTCTGGACAATTAATTGATTAATTAATTAAACTTAATATACTTTAAACAATTATTTAACTAGGGTTGTTACATTCCACAAGTTTGCATCTTGCACACTATACAACATGCGTATTCGTAGGCTGCTCCACTACAACTCGTGTACATCGGGATTTGTGCCAAAAAATGAAAATTAATGTCATGTTTCCATGTCACGACGGGAGATCTATGATCCTTAGCCTTCCATATACTGGAAACGTTCTGACTCAGCCCTTCAGTTCCATTTTGAAGGCTACAAATGAGCCAATTCTGAGCTATGGAAAGAGGAGAAATAATTAAACTTTGAGAGCAAAGTTACTCTGGAGAAATTATTTAGTTCATATTGAGTCTGCATCCTTTTGTCCTTTAAGTCTGAAAACAGTGTTCAACCCCCAATCTGTTCCCTTATTGATTGAGAACCTCATTGTTTCTCTCTTATGAGCTTGCCTTTGGTGGAGGCCCAGCTGGAAGGAACTTAGTTTCTCGGTTCCGAACCATTCTGACACGGAAGTCTGTAATATTTTCACTTCTGCCGATCATTTATTAATAGACATACTCATTTCTCGTCCAATTGATATCTTGCAAATATATGAGTTATTATCCACGGGTGTATTTGTTATGTATATTAATGGATTATGATATCTAATGTGCTAACCTTTTTATATTATCACCATATGCTTTGTTTGTTTGTTTGTTGAGAACTAGTTGCAGGTATATAGCTTTGGATCCAAGTGCTCAATGGTGGACTTCATCGGACATCTGGACGAGGTAGGCCTCTTTCTTATCTCGCTTGTATATTGGTTTATATAGCATGATTTTGGGATAGAGTTGATTTTTGTAGTCGTTTTTGTCTATTGTGTTTTACCCTAGCCATTGAGAGATTTTCCTCGTAACAGAATTGGCAACCATACCGGGGATTGAATCTTCTTTCTTAGGGTTTGGAGTACTTTTCTCCTTAGATTTCTCTCATTCTTATGGTGTTTCTTGTCGTATCATTGCTTGACAACCTCTATTCACTCTGGGTCTGAGTGTTCAACTTTGCTCCCTTTACTGGCCTTGTTTTGAAACATATATGCTCTTTTTCCCCTGAAAATGGCGTATATATGCAAGTTGTCCCTCTGCAAGTTGCGTACATATGCTCTATTTGCCTAAACAATCGCGTACATAAGATTTCCTTGCCTTTTGTACTTGGATGGTGGTTTCCGGGTGGGATTTAATGTTTGCTGAGCCTTCTTGGGTCTCTGTAGTGCCTGTTAAGTGCTTGTGGGATGACAGGAAACCTATCTTTGGTTGAATTTTTGGGCAGAGTATTTCTCATCATGTTTTCCTTTTGATTGTCCTTGTACTTTGGGCTGGGTGTTTTGCTTCTTGGTATCCTGCTTGAGTTATCTTTTCTATACACAATAGGGCTATATATCAAGTTACTTTTCAGTCCATGCATTTTCATTTTTATTATATTGAAAATACAAAAAAATAGGTATTTTGCATTGCTTGGCATTTTTGTCTTTTGAGTCCTTGTTGTTAGCTTAGTACATATAATGAAAGATTGCATTTTTACTTCAGAATTGCAGAGTTGAAATTGAAAATTGCATTCGTTATTAGAAGCATATCATTCATTGAAAGTTAAAGTTAGGACTTTGGATTATTTTCATATTTACTTTTCTTGCATATTCATAACACCATGAGTTTCACTACTATAAATTTTTGAGTAATCATGACCACTTAAATTAACGCTATAATTTAAAATTGATTAGTAATGATTTTATTTTCTAGGGTGCACAAACTAGCTTAGGATTTAGTTCCTTGGAATAGAATTTTGTGAGTAAACTTCTCCAAGGCAATTAAATCAACATATGTGTGTGAGAAAGTGAGTGGAGAAATCCATTATATAATTGGTAAGATCAGGAGGCTCCGCTCACACCAGAGTTAATCATGAGGTCGCATGAATTCGGTTGAAGGGATATCCCCCTGATACCTTCTTAGTGTCAGAGATATTTCTGGGGCTATTGCTAATGCCTTTACCTATGTGAGAGGCATTTCTTTCAAGGTTTCGGTCTTTTCTACCTTGCCCATATGGTGGACTTGACTTGCGAATTCTCGCCTATGCATCAGTTATATAGTGGTTTATTAGTTGCTTGACTTAGGTGTCTCATAGGTTACTTGCAGGGGTTATTCTACAGGTACCCTGGCTCAGATAAGGGTCGGACAACATACAACCTTTATGGAGGATTACTTCTCCGGGGGGATATGACCGAATGGTTTTTAAGCCCATGAGGGGCCTTATAAATGATTCGATTACCTCCGATATTTAGTAGGGAGTCTCAGGCCCCTCTTGGGAGAGACATACCTTCTTTAGGGAGGGGGGATACTCAACCACTTTACCCCATTTGTATGCATATTGGCCGTTTGAATTTTGGTTTTCTCTTTGATTACTAGTCGACCTTAGGATATATTTTTTTATCTTTAGAGTCTTAAGTCATTGTGGAGTCAGACTAGCCTCCCTGTCGGTCCCATAGCTTCTTACAGTTACCACCGGATTTTGAGTCTTTGCCTTCAAAAAGACGTAGAGTTATTAGGTATGGTACACACACATCCACTATTCATACTTGTGATTCTACAAGGATGAGTACTGAACCTAGTATTTAGAACATTGGGAGTCCTTCGACTCCCACACCCATTATAGTTAATGGAACCCATTCGACTCCTGCAACCTCAATGGTCGCTAATTATGTTATGAGGAAAATCTCTCTATGGCTAGGGTAAACCACAATAGACGGAAACGACTTCATAAATCAACTCTATCCCAAAAACATGTTATATAAACCAATATGCAAGTGAGAAAATAAAGAGGCCTACCTCGTCTAGATGTTCGATGAAGTCCACCGTTGAGCACTTGGACCCAAATATATATACCTGCAACTAGTTCTCAACAAACAATTAAAGCAAGCATATGGTGATAATATAAAAAGGTTAGCACATTAGATAGCATAATCCATTAATATACATAACAAATATGCCCATGGATAATAACTCATATATTTGCAAGATATCAATTGGATGGAAAAGGATTATTTCTATTAATAAATGATTACCAGAAGTGAAAATATTACAGACTTCCGTGTCAACACAGTTCATAACCAAGAAACTAAGTTCCTTCCAGCTGGGCCTCCACCACTTCAATCCTCCACCAAAGGCAAGCTCATAAGAGAGAAACAATGAGGTTCTAAATCAATAAGGGAATATCTCTGGGGATGAACATTGTGTTCAAACTTAAAGGAAAAAGGGATGCAGACTCAATATGAAGTAAATAATTTCTCCAGAGTAACTTTTCTCTCAAAGTTGAATTCTTTCTCCTCTTTCCATAGCTCGGTATTGGCCCATTTATATCCTTCAAAATGGAACTGAAGGGACGATTCGAAACGTTTCCAGTATATGGAAGGCCAAGGATCATAGATCTCCTATCGTGACATGGAAACCCGACATTAATTTTCATTTTCTGGCACAAATCTCGATGTACATGGGCTATAGTTGATAAGCCTGCGTATACACATGATGTATAGTGTGCAAGATGCATACATGTGGAAAAATATGTATTTTTGGCTCTTGATTTTACAAACAGGGATGATAAGTCTACATGGAGAAATGGAAAAAGGCCTTATGTGAAAGATTGCATAGGGTGAGGAAAATCTTTCTATAACAAATGCTAGGGTGGAAGTAGCATAGGGGTTTGTTAACTGATCCTTTACCAACCGACATCCATGTTTTATTTATTTAGGTCATTTTAGGATGAATTACTAGAGGAGATAAAAACTATCTTGGTCATTCTTTTGGTGTAGTAGGAGCCACCCACAACACTAACACCTTGAAAGGAAAACCATAAGGACAAGGTAACCCAAAAGGTGTCTTTGGAACCCATCCTAAAATACCAATTAAGAAGATAACATCCAAAATCCTAGATAGTCCATCTAGGGTTGATTCTATAGCTGATGTAGTCATAGGTTCTCTTGTTTCTGAATCTCCTAACCCTGGAAATCAAGGTTTCCCTGGGAATCCCATTGAATATCCTAATCACTATATTGAATAAAATAAATCGTTAGCATTAAGGGAAACTAAGTTTCTTAGTATGTGGGAAGTAGTAGAAGTACCAAAATAGAAAGAACCAATTACTATCTAGGAATATGTTGACCAGGCTCAAATGAAAAATATTCCACCTTCTTCCTAACTCGATCTCCATGGATTTCCTAGTGAGGATCCATACACTTTCCTCTTTGAGGTTGATGTCCTTCTCTGAAGTTATGATTACTCCTTTGATGCCCAAAAGTTAAAACTAGTCCTAGCCACTCTGAAAAAATTAGCACTCCACTAGTTAATGGGGTTTGGGTGAAACTCTATTAAAACTTGAATGAAATGAGAAAAAAATTCCTAAATAAATACCAGGATTATTGTAAGGTGAGGGATATTAGGGAGGAAATCTTTGATTATATGGAATACTCCTTATCAACATGGTTTGAAGATTCATAGTGTTTATTTAAAAACTATGATTTTGGGAAGCTCTTTTAAAACAAAGGTGGTGAGATAGTATAACATCTTTGCAGAATTTCCTTGGGTCATTGAGAAGTCAAGACAACACATAACAAAATACATGCTATAAACTCTGTTATCACTATGTAATTTCCATAGGTTATATAAGAAAAGACAGAGGTAACTACCAAACCACTTAGGAAGCTGGGATCTAGCCCTGCCAGCTTCAGAGAGGGATCTCTTTATAGGATTTATATTTTTTTGAGTTTTGAGTGTTAGGATAGTTACTAAAGTTCAATGTTTGATTGCTTGAAATATATGGCTGAATGAATGCTTAATTTTCCATTGGGCTATGGGGTATTTACTTAAACATAAGGACCTGTTTCAACTTTTTGTAAGGTTTTCTCCACAGGTCAGGGTGGTAAGACTGTTGGATCTATTTAAATCAAATGAAGTGAATAACATGAAAAGAGGGGGAAATCCACTAAGTAGAAGAGCAACTAAGAATTCCTTTACTTAGTTTCAGATGAACAACATGCAAATCATTAAAAAACCAGAGACACAGCATAATGAAATAAATTATGTTCTTTCAACTTTATTTTAATGATTATAATTGGAAACACATGAAATGATTATAGAGAATGGAAAAAGATTTGACAAAGAGAGAAAGGACATCACCAACAATCTGACACAAGAATCCTGTGAATAAGCCTCTTTTATTACTGGTCAATCCTTTGAAAATTTACACAATAGCTTTTGGATGAAAAAATCAACCCATAATACTTCAAAGAGAGAAGTATTTATACAACTATTTACAACAGATCCTGTCATAAATGATCAGGATATTATGGAGGAATATCTAACAAACTGGATCTCTAAATACAAAATGTAGGGATTTTGCAGATTCACTTGGATCTCTGTTGCTGATTTGGTGGAAGTGCTTGATGACTCATCTCTTTGACTTTGGCTAGCTGCTGCTTCATGTTGACTAGAACACCAAAACTATTTTACTCAAGTAATGCGCATAGATCTTCCCACCTCTTTTTACTTGGGATGGAAATCTTAAGTAATTTCTTGTATATTTTATCCATCTCTGTGTATTTGGAAAAGGTAGGATTAGTGATGAAGATATGCTTGATTTCATGATGAATGCTTAAATCCAACTGAAGTGTCTCCAAGAAATCTTTACCAGTGATGCTTCCCTGTATCCCTGCAAACTTTGAACTGTCCTTTTCCACTGTGCTCATTTTTTGTTTGTAATTAGGAAGAGTGATCAATTTTTCATTCAACACTAACAATCTCGGAAGCCCTTTCTTGTGTAACACCTCAAAATTACTGAAGAAAATCTGCACACCTATGTCCATCACTTGATATTTTTCTTCCAGTTGCAACATTAATCCTTTCTTGGTCAGAACCTTCTTGATCGCAAGGATGGTTTTAGTTATGTCCTCAATTTCTAGTTCTTCTAACTCCTGTTTGTTTTTGGAGTTTAGAAATCTGATAAGTTCATTGGCCTCTATGGGTCTTTCTCCTAATTCTCCCCTGATGATTTCAATTGCTCCCCTGGCTATTTGTACTAACTCATGCTATTCAAAAATGATTTGTATGGATGGCCAGATTTGCTGACATCTATCCAAATGTTTTCCTTATCTTGGGCTAAGGTATTTTCCATGGCAATATCTTTTCCTAATTGTTGTAATTGTTGACTGAGCCTTTGAGACTTATGCATCTCTTCCTGGTAACTGGCCTATAACATTGATTTCAAATCCTGCAATGTTTTTACCTCTTCTTGCAATTTTATGATTTCTTCCACTTGTATGGACATATCTTCCATGGATTTTACAAGTTTTTCAGATGCATCTGAGACTTGTACTGGGATTGATGATCAAATTTATGTTGATGTGGACCCTTCTACTATTCTGATCCCTATCATAGGGACTAATTCCAGTGGGATCATGGCCATCTGCAGATTTTTCTCCTTTTCTTTTATAAGTTTATCAATTTCTTCTTCCATTTCTCTTATTTGAACATTTTGTTCCATGATTAACTTTAACATTTCTTCCTTGTGGCCTTCAGTCTCAACCACTTCTTTAGCTTGTGAATATTCTATAACTAGAAGCTTCAACTGCTTTCTAAGATATTCTATATCAACATTCTTCTTCTTTAACAACTACTCTGCTACCTTGACATTTGTTGGGTCATACCCAATCTTAAGAACCAATTCTTCTAGTGATTTTATTTTGTTATCCTTGGCCAAAGAATAAATCTTCTCAATCTCTAATTGGGACTGAATATTGTTCAGGGATACCTGCAACTTAGAAGTAGTCATTGAGGTATTTGTCAGGGTTGATAATATCATTTCTCTTGTCTGCCTATGCATTTCCATCTGGTCCACTGGATGGACATCTTTTACATCAAATTCAAAAGAAGTCTTTTTGTAGTCTGCAACTGTTCTTGGATGGGGAACTTGTGCTTGTAAGAATGTCATTTGCATTCTTCCTCTTTCTATGTCAAAAGCTGACAACAGTCTGTGTTGAGAAGTGGAGGTCTTCTTTCAGAACTGAGCGTAGATGTTTCTTTTGAGGAGCTCATTTCATTGCTTGATCTGTTTATATTTGTCAAAAATGTTTGACTCTATTTTCCCATGAGTTGATTCAGCTGTCAGAGTAGTGTTTGGGTTTCTTTGAGATGCTAGTGATGATGGAGATATTGTAACCAAAATGTCTGAATGTGTTGAAGAGTTTGGTCCCTCCAAGAATATGGTGGATTGCATTTATCCCTCCTTGAGTAAATCTGGTGTATGACTAGTTTTTTCCCTCTTTCTGTAAACCTGGAAATCCTTAGCTGATACCTCTGTGACTGAAGGAGAAACTTCCTTCCTTGATCTCTTATATACATGCTTTTGGGGTGTGTTAGTATGTGAAACAATTATAGGAGAAGACTACTCCTCTTGTTCTTGTAATGTGTTCTACTGCCACTGTGTTTGGTTCATGTATCTCTCCACATCTGGCCTCTGTGTGTGAACATAAGGGGCGATCCTTTGTTTGATTCCAAGTTCATAGATGAAACCAAATAGGCCATATTCCCAAGTAGAAATCAGAGGAAACCTCATTTGTTTCAGGAAGTTATCTACTTCTTCTCTTGCTGATTTCTTGTTGCAGATGAAAGGTCCAACTTGGGTTTTGATTCTGAGTTTGGAATTCTTCTTTGCTACAACAAAATGAATGTCATCTCAATTCACCATTTTCCTTATATATTCTAGTGAAAAAATCCTCACTGGGAGTTATTTGAGAAGTTTGTAAGGAGGAATCTCACACCCATATATCCTTATCTCTATATGGTTTTGGTATAAATACTAATCCCCTGTATTAGCTTGATCAGATAGGTGCAAGACCCTCTGAATTTCTTCACTGATCCTTGGATCTGTGCTGCTGTTCATCATACAAACAACTGGGTGAATGCAATGATCTATGGATTCCTTGAAGCTGAACTATGTTGAATTTTTCCTCACCAATGAGGTCCATGATGTCACTTGCTATGGGATTCCTTCCTGGTTTAATTTCTTAAATGCACAAGGAAACTTGTTTGACTAGTAGAATAAAAACATGTAGACCATAACTGAAGAGTATCTGAACATCCCTTCAGTTGGAAACCTGAATAATTGATCATGAATATTATAAGCTAGAAATTTGCTGAAGTTGAATTTAATGGAAAATCTTTCTTATGTAGAAAATATGTATAGAAAACCTAAAATAGTCTCATCTACCCATTCATCCGATTAATAACCGAATAGGTAAGAAAGAATGGATATGCTTTGGTTGGATTTGACATTGAATATGGAAGATGAGTAAGGTGGATTCTTCTTGGGTAATTGGGCATATTCTGGGAGGAAAATATCATAGATCTGGGCTCTTTGGGGGAAATTGAATTTTTGGTATAGGTCATTTAGAGATTTAATGGAGAATGGGACAACTGATTTGTTTCTAGAGATTTGCAACATCTGGTCGATGGCTTCGAAGCTGACTATGAACAATATTTCACCGGTGGAGGAGGAAATGGCTCTTTGGCTGGGCGAATAGCGGGCTTGACATCTGAGAGAAAATTCAGGGAAATGATGGGTTTGAGGAAACATGTACAGAGGTAAATTGGACTCCCATAGTCCAATTTCATCACTCTGGTCCAAACAAATATCTTTCTTCCATGAGTGAAATTCGAAGAATTCTAATTCACACCTTGTCTCTGTGACTTTGTAATCTTTATCCGCTAGGGGGATGTGTTCTAGGTTGACAGGAGGGGGTAGGATTGGGTTCTCGATTGTATATGTATATTTATCCTTAGGGGCCATAGTTGATAGAGCTTACAATAAAAATAATGGTAGAACTCTATTACTCGGGGAAAAAGATTCGCCTGTCGATGGTGAGAGGTCGTGGCGATTAACTTGACAACTTGGTTTGACGTGGTATCTGTCTTATAAAATGGTGTAATAGGATGTGAAATGGGGTTTTAAAGTATGCATAATGTTTCCTTTATGGCGCGGGGTTGTTACGGGGTGGTTAACTGTCATGTGGAATGTTTTAATTGGGTAACGAGTATGTAGCATAAGACAGATGACGTATAGTAATAGGACTACGATGGCAGGGTGAGGGGAGTGGTATCAGGTTGTGGTTTGGTATATTTTAGAGGGGGGGTAGGTGGTAAGAGTAAATAGGAGGGGGGGTCTAAAATGCTAAGGACGCGCCATGTTAGGTGGGATCGACACGGGGGAAAACCACTTTTTGGACCCCCACCCACTGTTAAAGGTAGGAAGGTTCGGGGGGCGGGGGTCCAAAAAACACTGAGGACCATTGATATAGAAAGAGATGGGTGCCATTGATGGAGATTTTTGTGAGAGTTAATCACTACAAGACAAAATGTCTTGTCCGCTTGCAAACTTAGGATAAAAAATATGAGCTATGAAGCACTAATCTTTATTTTTCCCACTTGACAATATAATTTCATTTTCCTATGCTAGAATAACCACATTTAATCAAATAAGGGTATATTTTGAAATCCCCTTCGATTTTCTTGAGACAAAATCACCTAATCTAGGCATCTAACATTATTAATCTAGCTTAGATGCTTGGATTAATTATTACTCTATCCTAACTACTTTGCCCAAGATTAAACATTTTGACCAAATTTATTCTATGACCTATCAACACAAATTTAAAAAGTTGGATCATGATTAGACAATATGATTCAAACTAAATTTATTTTTGATGGTGTTTTCTTGTTTTTCTCTTTTTCTGTTTATTTATTTATTTTTATACCCTATTTTCATTTTTTCTATTTTTATTTTTATCTTTATATTTTTCTTTTTGGAAATCATTTGCAGAATGAAATATTATTTACAATGTAAAATGACTGCAGGAAGAAATTTCAATGACCAGGTGATACTATGAAATATAGGGTTATAACAATAACTCCACTTGGGGATGGTGCTCTGCAAAGAACCAACTTCCGGTTTCCTTGAATCATCTTCTCCAATACTTTCTGCATTTGATTAGTTTTATTGTAGATGTAAACTTGGTGAAAACTGATCAGGGGCTTAGGGACTTCTCTTTGGGATTCAACCTTGGATATAAGTCACCCACTCATGACAAAAAAATTAAATGGTATTCACAATGAATTGGGTGAGGAATTATTTTATTCCAGTGAAAAATAGTGCTTGAGCATTTTTCCATTGACAGGTCATCCTAGAAGATCTGCTCCATCCATGTCCTTGATCAAGAATGCATTGCTTCCTCTATAAGCATGGATTATGTATGGACCTTTCCATAAATTATTAAATTTTCCATGATTTATCCTCTATTCATTCCTAGAATCCCATTTCAGTACTTTGTCTCCTATCTGGAAATCATCATCCTTGGTTCTTCTTTCATAGATCTTCTTGATATTTTCCTGGATCACTTGAGTTTGGTTGTAGACCTCTTCTCTGGTCTATTGCAGTTGTATGGTCTGATTAATTCTTCTCCGGATGTCATTTGGTTACCTGTACTTACTGCAATAATTTCATGACAGGGACACTAAAGAAGTGGGAAAAACAACATCCATTCCATAAACCAACTAGTATGGGGACATGCCAATTGATCTCTTAGTAGTAAGTTTGTATGCCCATAATGCAGTAACTAACTTGTTGTGCCATGGATATTTGTTATCCTGCAATAAATTTTTGATGATGTTGACTATAATCTTGTTGGAAGACTCTGCTAATCCATTTCCCCGAGGGTAATAGGCAGTAGAGTGTCCTAAAGTAATATGATATTTTTTGCAAAACTCCACCATATTCTTTGATTTGAATGCTGTTGTATTTCCAGTGATGATTTTCCTGGGACATCCAAATTTTGAAAGAATGTTAGTTTCTAAAAACTTAATGATCACAGCCTCAATGTCTTGCCTTGTAGGTACAACTTCAATCCACTTGGTAAAACAATAAGTGGTTGTAAGAATCCATTTTTGTTGTCCCGATGATGGTGGATGGATTTCTCCAATTAAATCCAAACCCCACTGTTGAAAAAGAGTTTCAACTGATATTGGTTTCAAGGGTAAAGGTAGTAGTTTCCTTTTTCCTTCAAAGATTTGACATCTATGACATGAGGCCACTTTCTTGTGGACATATGCAAATAATGTGGGCCAATAAAAACCATCTCTTAGAATTTTGTTGGCAGTGGTCTTCTAGTTCAAATTTCCACCACAATCTCCTTCTTGAAATACCTGCAAAGCTTTATCTTCCTCATATTTCAATAAACAGTTTAGTAAAATCCCTTCAGCATCTTTCCAATACAAATTGCCATTTAAAATACAATACTTCATAGCTTTGAGTTTAAGAAATCTAGCTTTAGTCTTGGTTAAACTAGGAGGAGCTTGTAAATGATGTAAAACAAAAATCAGGTCTGCATACCAGGGAGAGGTTGAGAAATCCTCTTTAACTTGTGGAGTTGCCTGCTCTTCTTGTTCATCCATTGCAGCTAGAAAATTAATATCCAAAGCATGAAAATTGGACTCAACCATTGATTTAGCTAATCCTTGACCCTTAATGAGCTTGGTTGGTTTGATCTCAATATCATATTCAAGTATAACAAAAATCCATTTACCCCTTTTTCCATCAAGACTTTCTTGGGTCAGAATATCTTTCACCACAGAATTTGGGACATAAGCAATTATATGTGAATGAAGAATATATACTCTGAAATCTTTGATTTCTTTTACCAAAGCAAAAACTTGCTTTTCCACGATGTTATAATTTAGTGAAACATCTCTCAAGGATTTACTGAATAAAGCAATAGGTTTTTCATGGCCTTCATTGTTCTTCTGCAAGAGAACTACTCCAATAGTATGCTCAGAGGAAAAATAGAATATGAGGAAATCTTTTGTGAAATCAGGGTTGGTAAGCACATGGGCTTGTGTTAAGGCTTGTTTCACCTGATCAAATGAATGTTTTGATTCTATGGTCCATTTTATTTTTGTGTCTTTTTTCAACATATTTGTTATATTTCTTAGAAGTTCTGCCAAGTTAGGGATAAATGTTCTTAGAAAGTTTATTTTTCCAATGAAAGATTGTAATTCTTTTAGGTTTCTGGGATGATCTATTTTTTGAATGGCTTCAATTATGCTAGGATCAATTTTAATTCCATCCTTTGATATGATATGTCCTAATAGTTTACCTTCTTCTAGACCAAATAATGTTTTTTTGGATTAAGGGAGATTCCAAATCTCTTGCATTTTTCAAAAACTCTTCTCAAGTGGAGCATGTGTTCTTCATCTGTTTTTGAAAAATAGTGATATCATCCAGGTATATAACAATGAATCTTCCAAGTTCATCCAAAAAAGCAATATCCATTTCTCTTTGAAATGTAGTCCCAACATTCATTAAACTAAAAGGAATTTTCACATACATGAAAGTGCCCCAAGGTGTAGTAAATTATGTTTTATCTTGATCATAAGGGTGGACTAAAACTTGATTGTAACTAGAAAAACCATCTAACAGATAAATTCTATTGGACCTACCTACCTTATGCAAAATATGGTCCATTTTGGGCAAGGGGTAGTTGTCTTTGAGAGAGACTTTATTAAGGTTTATGAAATCAATGCACAGTCTGATTTCTCCGCTCTTCTTCCTGGTTGGAACTAAATTTGACACCCATTTAGAAAATGTTAACGGGATAATGATTTTAGCATCATACATTATTTTTATTTCTTTTTCAATCAGAGGCATCAACCTTGGGTTAATCCTCCTAAGTTTTTGTTTAAAATGATTTTGGTCTTATTTTATGGGAATTTTATGTTGTATAATGCTAGTGTCATAATATTTCAGATCTTCATAGCTCTATGGAAAAACATCTATAAATTCTTTGAATAATTCTATATATTTTTGATTTTGAGCAGGAGGTAAAGATTTAGATAGTTTAATCATCTTTGGTTCTTTTTCAGTTCCTATGTTGCAGTCTTCAACTTCCTTTCCAGTAGGTTCAATTTTAGGTTTTTTGGCCACACCATCAAAATCAAACAACTATTCCAAAGGGACTATAACACTCTAGGAAGAATATTATCTTTCAATTGGAAAGTGTCCAAATCTTCTTGTTTTTGATTTATTTATTCTAATCCTATATGATCTACATTTTCTTTTTCATCATCACTATCAACATCTATGTTGGCACATTCAAATTCATTCTTTGATTGCAATAAATTTTCAATTTGTTCATCATTTCCAAAAACTTGCCAATATCTGATGTTGTCTGGGATAGTAGGTCTGCACTTCACTTCAACTATGTAATGGTGATTAGGATGAAATGGTATCTTACGAGTAGTTTCTAAGGTAGCCAGACCATCAACAATAATGTTTTGGTCTCTGGGAATCGATAGCAAATCATATTCAGTAAATCATTCCAGAAAATCTAGCACAACATTTCTGTAGGTTCTCAATCTTGGGTTTTTAGGAGAGTATTCACCTTTGATATGTTTAATTATCATTTCAAAATCACCCCTAATTGCAATTCTCTAAGGACCAAGATTCTTTACAAGTTGAAAACCTAGCATTAAGGCTTCATATTTAGCTATATTGTTGGTACACTAAAAATTTAACTTGTAGGAATTACCTTCTGTATGATTTGTTTTTGAATTAGAAACCCACACACTGGCTTCTAATCCTTCCTTACTAACAACACCATCAAAGTCTAAACTCCACAGAGGTCTTGTTTGTCTATCATATTTCACCATTATTGTTTCATTTTCTTCCAAATATTTTTTGTCTTCTTCCGTGTTATAAACATCATCTTCTAAATTGGCAATCTGTCTTTTCATATCTCCATCATTGTACAAAATAAAATAATCAAGGTCAGAATGAACAAAATATAAGGGATAATTGTGTGGTTTATTCTGACTACTGACCATGTATTTCATCAATGTCTCCCTATATAATCTCCTCTGTTGACCAAATAATGGGATGGTAGCATAAGACATGTCTAGTTGAAGGGTACCTTGTAACTTGTCTCCCCATGAGCGAGACAATAACATGCCATATTTAGGAGGTATATCTGGAAGAACTATGTCCATTACCATACTCTTGGTTGGGATTTGTGCTAAATTAACACACAAATATTTGATCAGACCTATGCATTTTACTTTAATTGAATCAAAAGAATATAAATCTTTGTATGGTATAGTGATATCAAGTCCTAGTTTCTCCATAACAGCCTTAGGCATAAGGTTGTGGGAAGCACCAGAGTCCAGCATGGAATTGTTCAATTTTTTTTCATGAATGTTTAAACTGATGTAAAATGGAGGTACAACACCCGTTTTATATTTTCCATCCACTTCAGACCCAAATAATAATTCTAGTTGATAATCAACAATATTTACTGTATATGTACCTACCTATATGCTCAGATCTTTTATCACTTGTGATCTGTAAGAATTATTGCTCATTAACTCTGTTAGAGGAATGAGTATTTTGAGTTTTTCCAATTCACTTTCAAAGTTGAATGAGGTTTGAGTCTTATTTTGGTTAGAGAAATCTGATTTCTCAACAACATTCTTCTGTGAAGTATCTTTGGGCTGGATGGTGGAGCGAACATCAATTTGAGATGTTTTTGAGACAAAATCAGATGTTCTTTTGGTTGGGACCTCTGAGTTTTTCTTAGGGGGACTATCGGGAACTTTGTTAGTAGGTGTATCATCAGTGTTTCTAAAGTTAGAAGCTTTCTTAGTTGGATTATCATTAGAATTCTTACTTCTCAGGTTATACTATCTATGAACTTCCATAATTGCATTTTCAAAAGCTTGTTGATCTATTTCTTCTTCTTCAATTTCATTTTGTGACCAAAGGAAAAGGTCATGTTCTTCTTGGGTAAGAAGAATAGAATCATTATCATTTATTCCCATTAAATTAATGTGAACATCATCAAGTCCCTCAATTGTTTCTTCCCCTTCATCATCATAATTTTCTTGAAAAGGGGGTCTAATCTGTTGATCTGGGCCTCTTTGTTCTCTTTGTTCTCTTGGTTCTCTTTGTCTGATTTGGAGTTGATTTATCCTAAAATTAGGATTTCTGATTTGGGGACCAGGTTTATTTTCTCTTGGTGGATTCCTATCAGTGACGTCTTATCTTTCCATCATCGTTTCCATGGTTCTAACTAAAAATTCTATTTTAGCATCAACATAAGAGGTATATGGTTATTCTTTGATAGTTACTCTCCTCTCTATTCTTTATCTAGCTCTCTTAGCTAACAGATTTGCCTCTACACTCACAAAACATCTTTGCATTTCTTCCAAAGTTGCAGGGTTTCTTTCTCTCAATTGATAAGACATGTCAGGATCAAAACCATCAAGGATTTTGATCAAAGCTAAACCTTGGGAAGGTTTAATGTTTGTTGGAATTGCATTATAAATATTGTTAAATCTAGTGCAATAATCTTGTACACTTTTCCCTTGATTTATTTTAATACTTTCATATTCAGATAAGATTTGTAGTGGATTTTTCTTGACTTCCCATCTATTGAGGAATGATTGGTGAAATGAAGTAATATCATTGAAGCTAGTAGCTGATAAGGCTTTGAAACATTTCCTAACTTCTCCATTTAAGCTTTAGGAAAACAACCTCATTTTGACATCTTCTTCATCAACTTATTGCAGGTCAAAGAAGTCATTCATCTTGTCAACATGATGTTGTGCAATCATACTTCTAGTGCCATTAAACTAAGGAATCCTAGTTTGATATTCCTGAGGAATATTGTGTAAGGGAGCAACCAAAACAAGGGGATCATATCTTGCTTCCATGATTGGTGGAGTAGGATGGATAATAGTTGATCCCATGGAAGGTGTGGGTGTGGGAACTCCTGTGACATGATGGATCACAACCTATGAAGTTATTGGAGAAGTAGTAAAAGATATTGAAGAAGCAGGGCTGCAAGATATAGGATGAACTAATTGAGGATTGATAGATGATGCATAGATGGTCAGGGAAGAACTATCAACAGACCGCTGAATGTAGGCTTTATGCAAAGATTGATCAAAGCCTGATGCTAGATATTGTAACTTCTCGAAATTTTGAAGGATTTGTTGATCAAGATCTGATCTAGAAGAGTGTCTTTCAGGTGTATTAGGTTGGAGGATAGCTTGATCTAAAACTGGTTTATCTACAAAGCTATCAGATTTGGTTATGAATATGCTATGCTCAAATGGTAGATCAAAATGGATATATTGGATTGTGACAAACTTCTTTGGAAGAGAGGTTGCACTAGGAAGAGGACTACTACTCCCTTGACGTTCTGCTAAAATTATTTTTCTGATCAATTTTTCAGGGTTATCTACTATTTTTACAGGTTCTGGATCAGGATGAGATTTGGTGTAAACTCTTTTTGGAGCCATAACTTAAAATTTAAAAACCTAATTAATTATTTACAATTTTTTTACAACCTCTGAACATTTATCTCTTAAGATTGTAGATCTTTGATTGTCCAGAAATAAAGTTTCCTTACTTAGGGAATATAATTCATAAAGTTGGAATTTTTTTTCTTCCCTAGTATGGTCACCACTATGTTATCACTCTGTAATTTCCAGAGGTTGTACAAGAAAATAAAGAGGTAACTGATCTATGAATTCCTTGAAGCTGAACTCTGTTGAATTTTTCCTCACCAATGAGGTCTATGATGTCATTGGCTATGGGATTCCTTCCTGGTTTAATTTCTTAAATGCACAGGGAAACCTATCTGACTGGTAGAATAAAATCATGTAGACCATATTGAAGAGTATCTGAACATCCCTTCAGTTGGATACCTGAATAACTGATCATGAATATTATCAACCATAAATCGAGTAAAGTTGAATTTAATGGAAACACTTTCTTCTGTATAAAATGTGGATAGAAAACCTAAAATAGGCTCATCTACCCATTCATCTGATTAATAACCTAATAGGTAAGAAATCATGGATATGATCTGGTTGGATTTGACAGTGAAGATGGAAGATGAGTAAGGTGGATTCTTCTTGGGCAATTGGGAATCTTCTTGGAGGAAAATCTCAAAGATCTGGGCTATTTGGGGGAAAGTGAGTTTCTGGTATAGGTCGTTTAGGGATTCAATGGAGAAGAGACAACTGAGTCGTTTCTAGGGATTTGCAGCATCTGGTTGATGGCTTCAGAGGTGAATGCAAACAATATTTCAATGGAGGAGGAGGCAATGACTCTTTTGTTGGAAAAATAACAGGCTTGACATCTGAGAGAAAATGTTACGGGGCGGTTAACGATCACGGGGAATGTTTTAATTGGGTAACGAGTATGTAGGATAGAACAAATTTCGTGTAGTAATAGAACTACGGTGGCGGGGTGAGGTCAGTGGTATTGGGTTGTGGTTTGGAAGATTTAGGAAGGGGGGGG
>SNQJ01S0097884.1:0-12922 GCA_010110895.2 Picea sitchensis | reverse complement strand
GATCTTGAAAGAGATGGGTGCCGCTGATGGATATTTTTGCAGGAGTTAGGCACTATAAGACAAAATGTCTTGTCCGCTTGCAAACTTAGGATAAAAAATATGCGTTATGAAGCGCTAAGCTTTCTTTTTTCCACTTTACATTATAATTTCATTTTACTATGCTAGAATAACCACATTTAATCAAATAAGGGTATATTTTGAAATCCCTTTCGATTTTCTTGAGACCAAATCACATAACCTAGGCATCTAACATTATTAATCCAGTTTAGACTCTTGGATTAATTATTACTATATCCTAACTACTTTGGCCAAGATTAAACATTTTGACCAAATTTATTCTCTAACCTATCAACACAAACTTAAAGAGTTTGATCATGATTAGACAATATGATTCAAACTAAATGTATTTTTGATGGGGTTTTTTTGTTTTTCTCTTTTTCTCTTTTTATTTTTTATTTTTTTATACCCTCTTTACATTTTTTCTATTTTTATCTTTTTGTTTTTGTTTTTGTTTTTGGAAATCATTTGCAGAATGAAATATTATTTACAATTTAAAATGAATGGATGAAGAAATTTCAATCACCAGGTGATACTATGAAATATAGGGTTATAAAAAACTCCATATTAGTATATACGGGTTTGATAAAGGAAGAGGTGGAGTTTGTAAAGAAAATATCAAGTATTTGAATTCTTAATTGATAATGTTTGACAACACAATTTTGAAAAACATTGCTACAAGAATCATTGTTGCACTCATCTAGAAATATTGTGCACAAGCCCGAGTTTTCATACCCGGTTTTCTTCTATCAATTTACCATGAGGTATTAAAGTCGAGGTTTGTTTGAAAAACAATGAACTAATATATGATATTGTTGCTATAGATTCATAATCATTTGTATAATTGTACTCATAAATTAGTTTTTGAAAATAATTACTACCTGCAAGATTTGTCTCAAAGGACAACTCTTTTTACAAGTTGGGGCTGTATATTTTTACATTTCCATTGATCCATCACTCAAATACACGAGTTGGACAAGTAAAACAATGAGATAATATTCAATATTGATTGGAATAAGCATATCATCTTTGCAGATTCTCCTTTGGTTATAGTAGCAAACAATCATTAAATGATTAATCCGATGCATAAAAAGAGGGATATGAGTTTCATAGCACATTTTGGTAGAATCTGAAGGGTATTAAAAACAAGGATAGGGTTTATAATTGTGAGGAAAATTCACCAACAATTTGACAACTCATATTGATAGTGCAATTGTGAAAGACATTGTTAGAGGGATCATCATTGTATTCTTCTAGCTAGAGTTTTTATACATATTTTTCATATGTATGAGCTAAAGTATTCATATACAATGTCCTTCAATATGATGTTTTGATATATGGATTGAGGTTTTTATAGGTTGAAGTATGTTTGTAAGCAACGAAAAAATGAGCCAATATGTGGTATCATTGTGATAGCCCAATAATGTATCATTTCTCTACTGGGCCATATACTCTTTCAAATCCGATAACATTTTACATCTATTTCAAGCATATTCTAGAGTCAAAAGCTTGACCAATTAGAGGAATTTAGTGCTTATTTGTTACTCTTGCAACATATACCTCACAGTCATCAAACAATTTCATATGAAAATTAGATATGATGAAGGTATAATTTCACAAGCCAATGAGGATGATCAAGTAATGATACTTATATATTGCTTTTGGTCATATTGATCATTTAATAACTTGGTCATATTGATCTTGGTCATGGATGAATCATTTCATAACTTGGTCATATTGATCTTGGTCATGGATGAATCATTTCATAACTTGGTCATATTGATCTTGGCTCATTATCATAAGAAGGTGATAGTCTCAATTATGATTCTTTAGCGTCGATTTGGGAACGTTTATGGTGATGATTTTGAAGCATAGTCACTAGTGTTGGAATTAACAAACATCAGTATCAACTATTCTCTCCACAAGCAACACAACTCATCTATTAATTTGAATTGCTTAAGTTCCAGTTGTGTATGCATGAGTACTGTGTAAATAGAGGAATATACTTCATTCTCTATAATCTTGTATATATGAGAGTTAAAAATTGAGATCAAATGACATGGGGGGGCATGTCAATAGGATAAATATTGATAATATCACTGCTTTGATTTCCAATCTCGAGGTAGTAGCTTCTTTGATTTACACAATTTGGATGGCTTCAATTTCTCCAAATATTCCAAGGAGGAGACCCACATGTAACTATAGAATTTTCTCATTCGATTGATGGTGTATAGACCAAAATTTGTGTTATTAGGATTGATATAATAGATTCCTCCATTACCAAGGCAACACGGTTACCTAGGCATGGAGAAATATGGTTCAAAACTATTAAGTTATCTACTGATATTTGGGTTTAGTTCCTTAAGGCTACGGTGTGAACTCGAGATTTTCGAAGAGGAATTCTTAGAAATTTGTTATCCTTTCCTTGGGATGAGGTCACATTCCATCTCCAAAAGTACATCACTAATGAGGGGCACTATAGCATGGTTTATCATTATCATATATGTTTGATTCTACATATGAAGAAACACCAACTTATGAATATCCCTTTTTAAATGTAGAAAATCTAGGTTAAAATGGCTACTTTGGCACACAAGAAGCAAGAAACTGAAATAAGATTTTATAATCATGGAATAATAAAAATGCTTGTGATAAATGAGCTACGAGAAAGAGGATGGGATTGGAGCACCTTCATGTCTGGAAGAATTTAGAATAGGAATCCATGAGCTAGGGTTTTACCCCCCTTTCCATGCCCACGTTCAAAGAGATAGGGCTAGGGTGAAGCCTAAACTTAAACACCCCTCACCAATGTCACCTCAACATCATACCATGGTCAAACTAAGACTTGATCTCTAAAGAGGAAAAATGAGTCGTGCACTGCTATTGAAACAAAGGATAAACGACACCTAGGATTGAATGCTTGTGATTATAAAGGTCTGAAGGAACGTATTGAGTATGGGTTTGATCATTCCAAAGAGACAATGGTACATATATTTTATTATGAAGATGAGGAAATGGAGGATGATGCCTAGCCCGCAATAGCTCAGCATGTCAAAGCCTCCAAAAGAAAGATGCATACTCCATACATCCACAAGAGGAACTCCCAATATAAAGGTAAGAATCCATTCCCACTTTTTTGTAAATCCAAATTATATCAAAATACTCCATATTTAAAGTTACTCAAGATCACTGAATGACTTTGACCTAGGAATTTGAAGCTTAAGAAACAACTATATAGGTATAAAAGATAGACCTCTAGTATGTGTGTTGATCCGGATTTTATGATCATAATGAGATGACTACATATTATTAACAGGTGATTAACACAAAATAACAAAGATACAATAAAAATGGTTTTCTATTCAATAAGGAAATAAGTTGAAACTGTAAAATGCAGCGGAAACAAGCTTGGTGGAATGGTGGCAACTTATCTCTGAGAAGCGATGTGACGACTGCGCTCATTCGAAAGAAGATGATTACAATGAGGCTTTGAAGGCCTTTTTACAATAAATGGGAATTAAAAAAACCCTAGACATCCAAAAACCTAACCATAGGAGATGAAGCGCCAAAAGTCATGTGGGCCCCGTTTGGGTAAGTTAGTATATCAACTTCCCTAGGTCATAACGTTTGCATAAGATCTCCGTTTTAGGCGTATGATAGACCGTTAGAAAGGTATCATCGAGGAGACTCATTTTGGGGGATCAAGCATGACTTTGACTATAATTGAGAAGCTCTATTATGAAAACCTTCATTTAGGCCCTCAAAATGGCCCCAGAAGTTAAAACTACTAAAAATAGTAAATTGCCAAAATTGTTAGAAAACTGTTTTGAGCTAGTTGGAAAAGGTGGGTGGCCACCAATATCCACCTGGATCAATCCTCCCTCCTTAGGAAGAAATGGTCTCCATTGCATTGATTTTCCCCATCAGATGAGGAAATTTCTGCTGAATTTGGCCCCGAGTGAGCCACTTGCCTTGGTGCAGGAGTTGCCCTGCTTTGACGACTTGATAAAGATGGATCCTTTGCTTTCGAGTGACCTTGATATATGTGTCCACAATCTGATCACTGGATTCCTTTTGTATGCAGTCAGGGTTGAGCTCTGTTGGTGTCAGCTGCTCTGCTACGTCTGAGGTGTCCAATAATGGTGGGAAATAAGGATGAAGGGGATCCATGTTGAACACTAGGTGCAAGCCAAGGAAAGGATGAATGTTGAGCTCAAAAGAATTATCCCCCACGGCCTTAGTGATGGTGTATGTCACATAATGGAGTGGGTGAAGCTTCCAATGGGGTCCTTTAAGGCATTCTTTATGCAAGTGCAACCAAACTTTGTTGCCCACCTGAAACTTATGTGGCACCTGATGTTGATCATGACGATGCTTGTACTTGTCATTGGACTTCTGTAGGATATCCTGAACTTGTTGGAGGATGTGATGGATCCAATTAATAAACCGATGGATTTTTCATCTTCAGTTGGAGCAGGAGATGAGTCGGTCGAGGTGACCACAAGGGGAAGTGCAACATCTATGGGACCTAATGGTTGGAATCCCATCCCCACCTGAAAGGGGTTGTGTCCAGTTAAGCTATGAAGGGCTCGATTGTAGCTATGTTGGACATAGGGAAGGATCTCATCCCATGTGCAAGGGTGATTTGAATTATAAATGCGAAGGATATGCAAAATCATTTGATTTATGACCTGAGTTTGGCCATCTATCTGGGGGTGGAAGGCCATGGATTTGGTGAGCTTGTTGTCCAACAATGACCAGAGGCTTGACCAAAATGCGTTGAGAAATTTATTGTCCCAATCTGAGACAATGGTTTGTGGGATTCAAAAATGTACCCAAACTTATTCAAAGAAGAGCTTAACAGTGGACTCTATTGTGATGTTCTTCTTACATGCAACCAAAATCGCCATCCTAGAAAAGGGATCAACAACCAAAAAAACATAGTCATTTCCCCGCTTGGTGGATGGGAGTGCCGACATGTTGTCCATTGAGATGGATTCTCATGGCCTATCAGGAGTAGGAAGAGGGGTGTATAGACCCTGTTTCTTAGTGGTTGGTTTGGAAATAACGCAGGCAATGCAGGACCTGCTATACTTGCTAACCTCCTATCGAATTTTTGGTCAGTAGAAATTTTTCTGTAGCATCACCACTGTCTTTTCGATGCCAAAGTGTCCTGCCACCCAACTGTAGTGGGATTCCCAGATCATCTTCGCTTGCTTGCTTTCTAGATGGAACACAAATATGGCCCAAACGACACAACAACCCATCCTGAAGATGAAAATTATTGACAACTACATTTTCACCTAACATTTGGTAGGTGGTGGCGAAGTCCGGGTTTGTCTCATAGAGTTGGGTCCATCCATAGGTATCATGGTCGCAGGAGTATAGAACCGTGGTGAGTTCCATGACTAGAGGTCTATTGAGGCAATCAAGGATGCGATTGGTGCTTCTTGTTTTATACTTGATGTTGAGGTGGAATTGCTGCAAGTATGTGGACCACTTTTGATGGCGATCATTTTGCAATTTTCCTTGTGTCTGCATGAACTGCAGTGGATTATGATTAGTGTGGATGACTGCCTCCTTCCCAAGAATGTAATGTCTCCACTGGAGGTAGGCTTGCACAATGGAGTAAATTTCTTTGTCATAAGTAGGGTACTTACGGACAGCATCTGATAGTGTCTCACTATGATAGGCCACGGGGTGGCCATGTTGAATGAGAACGATTCCCACCACATAGTCTGAAGCATTTGTCTCGATCTCAAAGGGATGCTGCAGGTCTGGTAGTGAAAGTACTGGGGCTGAGAACAAGAGTTGATTCAAATTGTTGAACGCTTGTTGTTGGGACCAGCCCCATGCAAATTTCGCCTTACCACCACCCCTATTTATTTGGCTGAGGGCCCATGCAATATGGGAGAATCCCAACACGAACCTTCGGTAGAAATTGGCAAGGCCTAAGAATCTCCGAAGCTTAGTGAGTGTGGTTGGGGATGGAAAGTCACGAATGACTTGGATCTTGGCTGGATCCACATGTACACCATGCTGATCAATTATGTATCCCAGGTAGTGGACCCTGTCCATTCCGAAGGAGCATTTTTCCAAGTTGGCATGTAGCTTGTGCTGTCACAGGGTGTGTAGAACTTGCTGAATATGACGCAAGTGTTTGGCCCAAGTCTTGCTATAAATGAAAATGCCATCGAGATACACCACTACAAAAGTATTGGTGAATGGTTGCAGGATATCATCCATAATCCTCATGAAAGTGGCTGGAGCATTTGTCAAACCAAAGGGCATGACCAACCATTCAAAAAGGCCTTCCTTTGACTTGAAGGTGGTTTTCCATACATCCGTCTATTCTATCGGGACATGGTGGTAGCCAGAATTCAGATCAATCTTATTGAAGTATTTGGCCCCCATGATTTGATCAAGGAAGTCGTCGATTCGGGGAATCAGTTACTAGTTTCTAACTGTGATTTTATTCAGATCCTGGTAATCAATGCAGAGTCACCAGGTTCCATCTTTCTTCTGTACCAACACGATTGGGATCCCACAAGGTGATGAGCTGGGACGGATGTGCCCCTTGTGGAGCACTTCTTGGATCTATCGCTTGATCTCCTCATTCTCTAACAGAGAGCAGTGATAGACTGGCCCATTGGGAAGCGGTACGCCAAGGGTCAGATTGATGGGGTGCTTGACCTGGTAGTGTAGAGGTACCCCGGTAGGTTAGGAGAAGATATCTGAGTATTCTTCTAGGAACTTATCTACCTGCTTCTGCTGGGTAAAGAGGTTGGCCGCAGAGATCCTGGATGTGGCTATGATCTTTCGCTTATTCTGAGAGCGAATCACGAAGAAGACAAACTTTCCCATATGAGAGATGACCTTCCTGCATTGCTTAGTAGAGATCAAGGAAATAGCACTAGGTGGGACTGCGTCGGGTATCCTGTACAATCTCTTGTTCAAAGTAATAATAACACTATGAGGCCTAGACTCATATACAACATGATGTTTCCATAAATAAGGTTGGCCCAAAATAACATCACAAACTTCGAGAGGAGCAACATCACACAATACCTCGTCTTTGAAGGGCTTGATGCCATATGAAAGTCGACACTATTGGCTGACGTGGAGATCGCTTCCTTGGTGGAACCATCCAATGGTGTAGGGTTGTGGGTGCAGTTTTGTCGGCAGGGCCAACCACTTGACGACCTCTATTGATATGAGGTTCTTCTGGATACCGCTATCCACGATGAAGTGTAATGGGGTGCCTTTTACCCACATCTATGAATAGAAGTGGCATTTTCCTTCTTTTGGCTCATCTGGTTCACCAGGATGGAGCTTGGTGGTAGCAACAGTTCTGCTTCAATGATCCATATTCCCCTTTCTGGTTCTAGCTCAAATTCTGAACCTGCATATGATTCAGAGGCTTTCACTTCGACCACTAGTGAATGCTTTGAGCGGTAGTCAACGGTGTTATGCCAAGGGCTCTTATGTAAGTCACACCACTTCCTAGTATCTAGCTTTGTCTTTCTGATGTCCTTCTTTGCTTGTGGCTTGGACTGGTTGTCCTGATACTATACATATTTTCTTTTTCCTTTGTTCTATGGGTTGGGGCCGCTCTTTCCTAGCCTTTTTTTGTGTGGGGTTCCGAGGCCCAAATTGTCGCGTCTTTTGTTTGAGCTTCTGCTCGATTTTGACGACATATCGGTAGTTCGTGCCCAAGGATGAGATGTCCAAAAATTCCATTTTTGTCTAGATGTATCTATGCAGAGCACCTTGATACTTGAGAACCAGATGTCACTCCGAATCTTTGATACCCATCTTTGTGCGCAAGGTATGAAAGATATTTGTGAAATCTGGTACTGCTTGGTCTCTTTCTTGCTGCAGTGTGGTCCATTTGGTATACAAGTCGTCATAACTTCTGACAGGGTAGTATTGTTCTTTAATAGCATCCTTGAAGGATTCCCAGGTGGACGTGACTATAAATAATGAGGGTTCCTCTGTTTCCTTTTTCTCACAGAAAGTTTCCCACCAATCTTTGACATGGGAAATGACTTTGAGGAGCGCAAAAGTAATCTTTTCTCTATTCGAAAAGTTATGGACAAAAAAATACCCTTCTAGTAGATTCAACCACTTNAGTTATGGACAAAAAAATACCCTTCTAGTAGATTCAACCACTTGTCTACAACATCTGCATCTATTTGACCTTCAAATATAGGAATATGAAATTTTATTTGTACCTTGAAGGGGGTGGTGCCTCCGCTCGAAGAAGATGCATTTCCTATTAGTAGCCACCGAAGGATTTGCGCGAAACTATCCATCATCTCGATCCTTTGTTGCGTGAGAGATTCCTCACTCAACAGTTTGAAAGGATATTCTGTCCTATTGTATTTCATTTCTCCTTCCATGAGAGGTCTCTTGGGCGTGCGATACATTTTGTCCTCAAGAGAAACAAGCTCGAGACCCAACTCTTTATACTCCGACCTCGTTGGGGACATGCATTAAGACGACAAGGAGCAGACTGCTTTGATACCACTGATCCGGATTTTATGAGTAGAATGAGATGACTACAGATTATTAATAGGTTCTTAACACAAAATAACAGAGATACAATAAAATTGGTTTTCTATTCAATAAGGAAATAAGCTGAAGCTGTAAAATGCAGCAGAAACAAGCTTGCTGGAATGGTGGTGGCTTATCTTTGAGAAGAGATGTGACGGTTGAGCTCATTCGCAAGAAGCCAACTAAAATGAGGCTCTAAAGTCATTTTTACAATAAACAGGAATTCCAAAAACCCTAGACATCCAAAAACCTAATCCTAGGAGATGAAGTGCCAAAATTCATGTGGGCCACGTATGGGTAAGTTAGTACATCAACTTCCTGGGGTCGTAACTTTTGCATACGATCTCCATTTTAGGTGTATGATAGCCCGTTGGAAAGGTATCATCGAGGAGATTAATTTTGTGGGATCAATCATGCATTTCAGTATAATTGAGAATACCTATTCCGAAAAACATTCATTTAGGCCCTCAAAATGGCCTCGAAAGTTAAAACTGCTAAAAACAGTAAATTGCCAAAATTGTCAGAAAACTATTTTGAGCCAGTTGGAAAAGGTGGGTGGCCATCGATATCCACCTGGATCAGGTGTGCTACTAGAAGAAATTAAATTTGTAGATGAACCTATTACAACAAAAGATAGGGATGATACTCCAAATGATAATGATAATGGGATCATAAAAGATGATGGAAACCTCCCCATACATAAAAATGAACATGTTTCAAATCAAAATTATGAGGGGGGAGATGTTTGTAAGAATCATCATAACCTGTTTTTAGGGGTCTCTCAAAATGGACCAGAAGAAGTGTTTTCTAAAGGAGATCAAGAGGAAATGTTACCTAAGGAGGACCCTAATTTAAATGATAACTCTACTCCAAAAACATAGAGTATAATAGCATTTGTAGATAAATTCATCAATTCCATATTTGATGATGTGATAGTAAACACATATGCCTTTTTGTAGCTCAAGAATGACCTTCCAAGTTAGTGTAATAAGGATGATATCTTTGATTTGGGGGTAATTGATAGAGAAATCTATATACAATCCATTCAAAGTATGAAGGAAAGGTGGTTTCAAATGTACCTTGTGTAGGAGAATAAGTGGAAAACAATGATTCAACATTACAAAAGCAAGTTGGAACATTCTCAACAACAATTGTAGCATGTTTTTGAGCTTGAACTCCAAGGGATGACTTATATAGCCCCATAAAGAGTCCATGGGATATTACTCCATGAACATTGGACCAAATTTAGAACCTAGAGGGGTGAAACAAGGTATGATACCTAGATATACACATCTGACTAGTTCATTGATACCTTTTATTCAACAACACTCCATGATTGGGATCTACTTTGTGAGATCTATCAATTTAATTTCATTATGTAGGACAATTCTCGTTGGAAACCAAATCCCTATGTAGGGGATGTGCAGCTTAGGACTTTTTCATCCTTTGTTTATAACCATGTGGTCTAGAAAGAGACATCTTAGTTATATGAGAATTCATAGGATAATTCTAGTCTCTTTATCAGAGATGAGAACTCTTTGCCAATGGAAATTCAGGATGAACACTATATACTCTTAGGTGATTCGAGAAATGCAATAGTAATTAGGAAAAAATAACGATTGGCTCTTGCATATTATGAGAGTACAATTTGATCCGGATTATTTTTGACATGGAATGAGAGCAGAGATATAATAAAGAAATGCACAGAGATATCGTGGATATCCAATAATATAACATAAATGTATCAGAGATGCAACCATAAACACAGAGATACAGTAATACATGATTTCTATTAATGAAAGAAATGTATAGAGACTGTAAAAATATAGAGTGAAAGACTTGCTAGAATGGTGGCAGCTTATCTCTGAGAAGAGATGTGACGGCTACTTGCATTCACAAGAAGATAATTACAATGAGGCTTTGAAGGCCTTTTTACAATTAACAGGAATGCCAAAAGCCCTAGACATCCAAAAACTCAACCCTAGGAGATGAAGCATCAAAAGTCATGTGGACCCCGTTTGGCTAAGTTAGTACACCATTTTCTCGGGGTCGTAACTTTTGCATACAATCTCCGTTTTAGGCACATGATAGCCCATTGGAAAGGTATCGTCGAGGAGATTCATTTTGTAGTCAGTATATAAGGAACTTCTATATTTCTCCCCATTTTCCCAAAAAGGTCGTTTAGGGCCTCAAAATGGCCTCGAAAGTTAAAAACTGCTAAAAATAGTAAATTACCAAAATTGCCAGAAAACTGTTTTGAGCTGGTTGGAAAAGGTGGGTGGCCACCGATATCCACTTGGATCATAATTTGTCAATATTATATCAAGTCCCTCATGGATTCACATGAGATATGGACAAGGATTCCCAAATTCGTGAGAGAGAGATACCCCAATGCATATCCTCTCTTAAGTTTGGCAATGGCAAAGGTAAAACTTTATGCGAGCTCACTCAAGACGATTGTCACTGGGTGGCTGGGTCTAAGGTTTCATTATTCTCTTATCTGGTTCCCAAAAAGATTATATAAGATTAATACAGAGTGAGATGAGTTTAACGAGATGCCTCAGTGGACCCAAGTGGAGAGAAACTTAGGATTTTATATCTCAGAGGAGTTTGGTCACCCATGATATAATTGGAGTGATGTGTATGCAGTTTTGCGAGAGATTTAGTAGTAGGTGAGTATTAGGTTGCACCGATTTTGGAAGGGGGGAGATGATGGGTCTCATATATCGTATACTTTTATCCCTATGAAACCTCCCTTTTGTGTACCTTAGAACACTTATGGGATACACAATGGTTATTTATAAAGTAATTGGTTCTTAGATATGTTGGATTTCTTTCTAGTGATTTTCTTAGCGATAATTGTGGTCATAGGTTATGTTTAATTTGTTATTTACATCTTGTTTTGTGTAAAGACATCTTATTATGTGCTAATAAATATGCATGAGTGCATGATCTCTTTTTTGAAGGTAGAATAAATCGATCCCTTTGGTTTCTAGCTTGCCTATGGTTGAAGAAGCATATTATATCGAATTAAAGAGGGAGCATGCATGATTTTTGATTCCCGGAGTTTGCTGAACCAATTTTGGACAAAACAAAACAGTTTACCTGCTTCACAAATTATATGGGTGCTGGTCATGGCATTTATGAAGAGGATGTTGTCGTCTATTTGATGATTTTGGCATCTAGCATCACGTGAAGTGTGTGGGCGCAGTCCTTAGCTCGTTTTCCCAATAGATCGCAACCATATCTACAATTAGAGACTTGGGTCAAGTGTTGATAGCCAATATAATTCTCCTTCTTGACTAGAGTGATGGAGAACATGAGATCTTTGTCATTATGTCTTGTTATGTTTGCTGTTCTCTTTAAAAATGTTGTATTTTTGTTTCTTTTCTCTAAAAATGGCACGAAACGCACTCTTCATATATTGTAAGGAGAATTACTCCATTACTACGGAGGCAAATGAATACATAAAATAACAAGTGTTTTTATATAGAGTCATAAACATTGATATTTCTTCTAATGAAAAAGGTGAGTTTTGTGCTAAATTTTGAGAGTGTTGTAGCATCAAGTTCATAGTTTCTTAGGGTAGTCAACACTCAAGAGAAAGGGACTATTCCAGAGGTACGAAGATTCCATTTATTTCCTTGTATTTTCATTTACAACACAGGGTTAATTTCTATTACATAGTTTTCTGAGCATAGTCGTTTGGTTTCTTTGTTCACGATTAATTAGAATTAGATAGATGTTTAGAATGATATATGTCTTCTTAGTACAATTATAGATCAAATAATTGTATGTAGAAGCATGTTTATGTTCTAATTATGTAAAGCATCCATAAACTATACTCACAAGTAAGAGTTATCATATTTAGAAGTTTGCTAATGGTGTTATTCTACTTTCATGTCATTTCCTCCACTAGTACATATTGTAAAAATTCCGACGTTTTATTTGCGGCGTTATGGACAAAATTGTCCATATTGTCGCAAAATAGAGGAAATTTATAAAAAAAAAAATTCATGTTGCCCGATAACGTCGATCTTGCCACGTTGACGTCTCTCTTGCCACGCTAACGTCGATCTTGCCACATTAACGTCGCTCTTGCCATGTTTTCCACTGGAACGTCTCTCTTGCCATGTTTTCCACTGGAACGTCTCTCTTGCCACATTTGTGAAGATGTATGTCGAAATTGCGACGATTTGGAAACTAGGTTTTCCCCTCCAACGGTCACCTTAGTATGTTCACCAAGTCAAAATACCAATGGTCACTTAGGACTTTTTTACGTCGGAATTGCGACGTTACAAAATATATA